>JBBPBX010015108.1:30913-49949 GCA_038048925.1 Garcialebias charrua
AGATAAGCAGCAGCAAATACCAGTTACATCACGGTAAAGACAACAAAATGAAAAACGCATGATTTTAATTTGAAAGCTCTCCGTGAAATTAACCGTTTCCAGTTTTCCTGTAAATGAATATAAAGAGTGCTTGTGTGATCTACTACTGTTTTGGGGACAAACCTCATACTGTACTACCACATCTGAGCTCAATGGTTCTAAAAAACTAGATACTGTATTGTTGTGATTACTAACTAACCGTGTTGAATCAGGGTGACTTCAAAAGTTGTTAATCAGCTGTAGGAGCACATCCAGTGACAACTTTCTGACGTTTCCATTAAAATATTTTCATTGGTTCACATATTTTGTCAGAGTTGGCTGCAATAAATAACTGAAATGCACATGACTTTGCTCAGAGTATGTGTTGGGGATGACTGTTTGCTACTACCACGCCAACTTTTAGTTTAATGACTGTCAAAGGGGTTGAGTTCTAGTCGTTTTGGTGGTTAAGAGGTGACCTTCAGTCAGGTTGACTCCAGGAGTTAAACCTTGAAGATGTGCATTCATCATCAGCAGCAGGGTGAAGAAACCTGATGAGACTCGTGAAGAGAGCTGGTTCAGTTCTGGGAGTGGACCTGCAGTCTCTGACAGATGTGTCTGAGCAGAAGATGCTGAGGAACCTGCTCCAGGTCCTGAACAACATGTCACACCCCCTGCATGACACCTGGACTCTGACCGCAGCACCTTCAGTCATAGACTGAGACCATCAAGGTGCTCCACAGAACAAGACAGGAAGTCCTTCAAACTGTTCATCTCCCCCTTTCTACACAATAAAATGAATCATGAAAATTAGAAAGAGTTATTCATTTTGTTCTGTTACTTGAAGATTATTATTGTTTGAACTAATTGTTTGAAAAAAGGGGCTGATGTAAGATTTTTTTCTTCTTCCTGCTACCTTTCATTTGTTTTATATTTTGTATGTTATGGGATTGTTTTGTATTGTATTTTTAAAATGAACACATTTTATTTAAAAAAAAAAATCCTGCACCAAAATAAACTCAAGACAAAGACAGACAGAGTTGTTTGTAAAACCACAATTCAGAACTAGTTTGAAGGGACGTTCTACCTCAATCCAGGGAATTAGATTATGGAATGTTAATGTAGTTAAAAATGCCAAGTCAATGTTTACATTAAGAAAATGATCAAAACAAATGTGTTAAAAAATATATATGAAATAGCGTAATGTGTATTGTATTAGTTAGAAAATTAGAAAGAGTTAGTCATTTTGTACTGTTGGTTGAAGATTATTATTGTTTAATCTGATTGTTGGAAAAAGTTGGTTGAAGATTATTATTGTTTACATGGTTGATTATTGTTGTTTAATCTGATTGTTGGAAGTAAGGGGCAGATATAAGATTTATTCTTCTTTCTGCTACCTTTCATTTTTTTTACATTTTGTACACAATCATTTATGAGATTGTCTTGAATTGTTTCTTTTGTAAAAAAAAATGAACAAATTTAATAAACATAAACTCCTTAATGTTTCTGTCTGTACCTGACCTGCTTTAGACTTTAATTGTTGGTATTTTTATATTCTCTGTAATTTTTATATTCTCTTGTTATTTTTATATTCTCAGTTATTTTTTATATGCTCTGGTATTTTTATATTCTCTGTAATTTTTTATATTCTCTGTAATTTTTATATTCTCTGGTATTTTTTATATTCTCTGTGATTTTTATATTCTGTTATTTTTCATATTCTCTGTTATTTTTATATTTGCTGGTATTTTTATTTTTTGTGTATATTCCTTGTACTGAAACTGGCACAAAAATTCCTGCGGGATCAATAAAGTTCTACCTTATCTTATTCAGTGATTACTTTCTGACATGTCATTGGATTATGTGATATTTTACTAACGGATAACAAAATTAATTGGTATGGGGGGCTTTTAGGGGGCCGGGTAGTAAAATTGCGTAAGGGGTCATTGCCTCCTCTGTCCCATTTTTGGTTGCGCCTCTGGTAAAAGCAGAAACTTGTTTCTGGATCACGTGACTTCAAGCGCATGTCCTCCCAAGGGGCGGAGTTAAAACCCAAAGGGGGCGGAGTTAAAACCCAGCAAACAGGGTCGTTTCTGTTGCTGTCGGACGGAACGTCAGGAGGTTGGAGAAACATCAGGCTCCTCTCGGGTCATCAGATCTCCACACAGCCGGTGTGCAGCAGTGACGGGTGGATACAGGTGAGTAAAACATGTCGGTGCCGTTTTTACAGGATGAAAACGATCCTCTCTGGACTCGGTGCTGCAGAGATCCGTTGTCGTGTGGAGGGGTGCTGGAAACATTCCTGCACGGGTCTCATGTTCACAAAGTCCAAGTCTCTGACAGAGATTACTGCATGCATCATAAAATGTTTACATGAGCAAGGTACAGGAATGTGCGCGTGTGCGTGAACGACTGGCCATTAAAAACCTATATAGGTCAACAATTAACTTTTCAACAATTAACTTTCAACAATTAACTTTTCAATCTATAAAGTAAAAAAAGAAAAATTCACATTTGACTGCACAAGAAGAAAAAGGAACTGATGGAATGTTAAAAAGCTGCTGCTGTGGTTCTGTGTGCAGAGGCAGACTGAAAAGTAAGCCTCAAACACACAGCTGCTGTGTGCAAACTATTAGTCAATTTATAAAGAACATAAAAACAACAGAAGCTGACCAAAGTGCTTTACAGTTAAAAAAAAAATAAAAGAGTAAAATGCATCTAGTGCCACTAAAACATAAAAAAGTTAACAGTAAATAAACAACAACAATAAAAACTGCTCAAAATTTGTTCTCAGACTCTGCGAGGATCAAACACCAAGTAAAACAGATGATTCTTGAGCAAAGATTTAAAAGTCTCAACAGTCTGAGCGCTCTTTAAATTCTCAGGTAAACTGTTCCACAGCTTTGGAGCAGCAACCGCAAAAGCCCGATCACCTCTGGATTTCATTCTGGATCTGGGGACATCTAAGAGAAACTGGTTGGTAGACCGGAGTGCTCTTACTGGAGTGTAGATGTTAATAAGATCACATAAATATGACGGGGCCAGACCTTTTAAGATTTTAAAAACAAGCAATAAAATCTTAAAATCAATCCGATAGTGGACAGGGAGCCAGTGAAGAGAAGCCAGGACAGGACAGGGGTTATGTGTTTATATTTTTTAGTTGCTGTTAAAAGACGTGCTGCTGCGTTCTGGACAGATTGTAAACGATGCAAAGATGATTTGTCTAAACCAACATACAGTGAATTACAATAGTCCAAGCGAGAGGTAATAAAAGTGTGAATCACCTTTTCAAGGTCTCTGAAAGAGAGACAAGACTTCACCTTGGCAATGAGTCTTAGCTGGAAGAAACTGGATTTAACTACAGCATTTATCTGTTTGTCTAATTTAAAAGCACTGTCAAAAATAACTCCCAGATTCCTGACATTGGAGTGGCTGTATGAAGCCAAGGGCCAAGAACATTAAGGGTGTTACATTTGCCAAAGCTGATGACTTCCGTTTTATTTTCATTTAGATTTAGAAAATTTTGTTTTAACCAGATTTTAATGTCCTGTGTAGACAGTTCAATAGTGGATCCAGTGGAGTGACCCTGTCTGACTCAATTGGAAGATATAACTGGGTATCATCAGCAAAGCAGCGAAAAGGAATGTTGTGTTTTCTAAAAATGGACCCCAAAGGCAACATGTACAGATTAAAAAGCAGTGGACCTAAAATAGACCCTTGAGGGACTCCACAGATCAAAGGAGCTGGAGGTGAAGAACATTTCCCTAAGTGAACAGAAAAAAGTCAACCGTGAGAAGTGAAGACTGGTGATGGTCACACATGCAGACTCGGATGTTTCCACAGTGTTTACTGGAGAAGATGTGAGGAGTTCAAAGACCTTCACTTCACTGAGAATGAACTTTCTTCACTTCCAGTTTTGAGGAGAACATTTTCAAATTAAAACGTGTTTATGGACAGTTGAACGTGCACGCTCTGTGTTCTGGGCTGATCTGAGAGTCCTGCTCATTGTGTGGCAGAGGACCAACAAGTTTTGATGTGTAATCTGCACGTTTTAGTTCAGCGCTGCCGCGACACGAGATGCAGCACAAACACTTTAAACGGCGTTTCTCGTTCAAAGCGTCTGTTCTGCGTCGACCACCTCGACTGAACCCTGTTCTCCTTCTTCTTCCTCAGCGTGTGCAGACCACTGATCCAGGAGCAGCGCTCCTCTCTCCTCCGTCATGGCTGAGACTTTAGGGAAGTTTGATTTTGCCATCGACCGCGGCGGCACCTTCACGGACGTGTTCGCCCGACTGCCCGACGGCCGGGAGAGGGTCCTGAAGCTGCTGTCCCGCGACCCCCAGAACTACAAGGACGCTCCCACAGAGGGGATCCGCAGAGTCTTAGAGGAGGTATCATCCATCTGTTATCCAGCTTCTTCCTTTTCGGGGTGTCCATGTCCAGCAGTCACTGTGTGTGAGGCAGGGGACACCCTGGACAGAACGCAAGCCGTCAGAGATAAACGAGCACGCACACGCTCACCTATGGACCAACAGCCTCTCATGTCACTTCTTCTTTTGTTGACAGGAAACGGGTCGAGCGTTTCCTCGTCATCAGCCTATTGACACCGCTCTGATCGGCTGGATCAGAATGGGCACCACGGTGGCGACCAACGCCCTGCTGGAGAGAGAAGGAGAGAGGACGGCGCTCCTGGTCACAAAGGGCTTCAAGGACTTGCTGCACATCGGCACACAAGCCAGACCAAAGCTGTTTGACCTGGTCTGTGCTTTGATTCTTCTCGAACGTTCTGTAATTCTGCAGCTCTGGTTTGGACATGGTGTGTTTGTGTGTCTCTGCAGCCTTGGTTTATTCATTAGCTCGTGTTTCAGAAACTGGTGACCGGCTCTGGAGTTTGCCCCGACCAGATGTTCTATTAACAACTTGAATGAACAGACATGAAGCTCAATGTCTAAGCTGTGAAGAAAGAGAGCGGCTTCGGATGTTATCAGTCCATTAAATGGCCATTATTAGTTGTTATCATCTCCCTATATAGCAGTGAAACTGTCCCACCTACCTCCTAGTAGGTATAAAGGTACGTTATTATCACTGATAATAGGCAGCGTTTCGCCGGGGTAAACCAGGAAGTGTCTTTTTTTGGGGGGGTTCCCAGCTTATATATCAGCGAAAATATCCAAGTGCTATATTTTACAGTCAGAGATTTTTTGAATGATAAGGCATTGTTTTTGTTGTATAACACATCCATTGTTCCACATCTAATTTATTGTGTTAGCGTTTGGGGAAAAGCGTGTAAATCAATTAAATGCCTATTTTTATTTTACAGAAAAGAGTTGTTAGACTTATTACAAGAAAACAGTATAATCATCCATCAAATGTATTATTTTGTGAAACGAAACTGTTGAAGTTTTACGATTTAGTCGATTATAATATTTTGTTAGTTATGTACCTGTATAGAGCACAGAATGATACACTGCCTTCAAATATTCAGAGGTATTTTGTCAAAAGAATGAGTTGTTACTATCTAAAGGGGAAATATATATTTGTAAAGCCACAAATTAGAACAAGTTTGAGGGGAAGATCGGCCATGGTTCAAGGAGTTGGGTTGTGGAACGATTTGGAGGATGATGTTAAAGAGGCTAATTCAATGGTAATATTTAAGAGAATGATTAAGTTTAAATTGTTAAAATCCTATATCTAAATTAGTTTAAGTTAGAAATTGTATGTTGTATTGGAGGTTAAAAGCTTTGTTCATTTCTTTTGGAAATTAAAGAAATCGGTTGCATGAATTGTGTGCTAGAAAGTTAGGCAGATAAAATAAGAATTTTTTTTCTTCATCTGCTGCCTTTCATTTTATACTTGTGTTTTTTTCTTCTTTTATGTGTATATTGTTATGTATTTTATTATTATAAAATGAATGAATAAACAAATCAAATCAAATATAACCCTTTTCCTAAACCTAACCTTACACCTTACCCAGAGGACCAACCCTAAACTTAACCACCTTACCCTTGTGCCTAAACCTAACGCCAGACCCTTTACTCTAAACCTAAACACGTGAAGCTATAATGAGTGCTAACAAAGCTAAAAACGGAGCCTACTGTCATCACTACCAACGCTAACAACGTACCTTTAAATCCACTAGGAGGTACAGGAGGGGCAGTCTGACCGCTACATATGGGGACGATAACAACTAGTAATGGCCATTTAATGGCTGAAAACATTCGAAGCGGGTGAGAAAGACGGCAAATCCATCAAATCATAAACTTTATTTATTCATTAGACTGACCAGATCCATAAAGTGAACCGGGTTACTTTAGTGACTCATTAGACTGACCCAGATCCATAAAGTGAACCGGGTTACTTTAGTGACTCATTAGACTGACCCAGATCCATAAAGTGAACCGGGTTACTTTAGTGACTCATTAGACTGACCCAGATCCATAAAGTGAACCGGGTTACTTTAGTGACTCATTAGACTGACCAGATCCATAAAGTGAACCGGGTTACTTTAGTGACTCATTAGACTGACCCAGATCCATAAAGTGAACCGGGTTACTTTAGTGACTCATTAGACTGACCCAGATCCATAAAGTGAACCGGGTTACTTTAGTGACTCATTAGACTGACCCAGATCCATAAAGTGAACCGGGTTACTTTAGTGACTCATTAGACTGACCCAGATCCATAAAGTGAACCGGGTTACTTTAGTGATTCATTAGACTGACCCAGATCCATAAAGTGAACCGGGTTACTTTAGTGACTCATTAGACTGACCCAGATCCATAAAGTGAACCGGGTTACTTTAGTGACTCATTAGACTGACCCAGATCCATAAAGTGAACCGGGTTACTTTAGTGACTCATTAGACTGACCCAGATCCATAAAGTGAACCGGGTTACTTTAGTGATTCATTAGACTTACCCAGATCCATAAAGTGAACTGTGTTACTTTAGTGACTCATTAGATTGAACCAGATCCATAAAGTGAACCGGGTTACTTTAGTGACTCATTAGATTGACCCAGATCCATCAAAGCCCCTTTCATAAGACAGCTCAATCAGTGTTTGATGCGTGTTCAAGCCTCCAACGAGCATTCAGAAGAAAAAAAAACGCGCCTTGGCGAGTTAAGTTGACTCGCCTCTGATCTGTCCCTAACCCTTCAGCAGAGGTAGTGTTAAACCTGCATCTTTATCGACTTTTGAAAGGTCTCTGGGCTGCGCGGCTTCAGACTGATTTGAATAATGATGTACTCTCCCACGTACTATCCCGGCGCACACTGTCGCGCTGTATTTAAATGTGTAAACAACAACATGACATTTGTATTTTGCTCGCGCATCACTTCGCCAAATCTTTTTTAAAATTTTTTATTGATCATCACGGGAATGTCTGCAGTCTGTCTCTGGGGTGATGCAGAGACCTGTTTACTCCTGTCTCTGCATGCAAAGGAGGAAATTAATAAGGGACTTACCGGTACAGTGAAGGATGGGCCCTTCTGGAGCGGATTGCTGTACTGATGCGAGAGCAAAAAAAAAAAAAGCATTCGGAGAAGCACAACGATGTTCGCTAGCGTCGCCATGTTTGTTTACATCCACCTCTGCGGTCCCACGTTAAACACGCAGGCACCACGTCCTCTGAGCTACAGATTTTCACCACGCCTCTTTTCAACACGCGCTCCAAATTGTTTTGTGAATGCTCAAATGAAGCCGGGCCGTGGCCGGATTCAATTTTGTTTTATGAATGACCCGATGGGTATTAAAGCCGGACTGGTCTGTCCGGGAACTGCGCGGCTCTGACTTATGAAAGGGGCTAAAGTGAACCAGGTTACTTTAGTGACTCATTAGACTGACAAAGATCCATAAAGTGAACCGGGTTACTTTAGTGACTCATTAGACTGACCCAGATCCATAAAGTGAACCGGGTTACTTTAGTGATCATTCATTCATTCATGTGTGTGTGTATGTATATATATGTATATATATATATATATATATATATATATATATATATATATATATATATATATATATATATATATATATATATATATAGGCATGTAACGGTTGTAATGGGTTTACCGAACCGTTCCGGTACACCACGTTCGGTTCGGTCCACCTGCGTACCGTTTCGGTTATTTTTTCACTCATTAAACGTTCTTAACAGGGGAATATATGCACCGCGGAACAAAATTTCCTGGGCGCGTTTCAGCACGGACCTATTTTCGCGTGGCACGCGCAGCATTTAGCCGTTAGCATCTCGTGCGGTCTCCTGTTTTTGAACGTTATAGCTTTCTTCAAAAGATGAGCGCACGCGCAGCTTGTGTGGACTTTGTTTCATGAAGACTCTGCAGCAGCTGAGTGCGTGACGCAGCAGCAACACGTCACGTGAACGCGCTGGAAACTGTCATCTGAACGTGAATGAAGAGCTGTATTAAAACTACTTCATCCGAACGTGAATGAAGAGCTGTATTAAAACTACTTCATCCGAACGTGAATGAAGAGCTGTATTAAAACTTCATCCGAACGTGAACAGCAGCTGCATTAAAACTCCTTCATCAGGTAATCACAGCGGTCCAGAGCAATAACACAAGCTGTATGAGTTTTTAAATCTCTGAATCTGTCTGAACGTTGTTATATGCGCAGGGTTTAAAGTTACTGAGCGTCGCTATGAGACATTCATCACGTCAACACTTCAAAAAGTTCAGCTCTTTATGAAAAAACTAACTGATGTTGTCAACAACAAGCCCTGGACCAGATTAAAGCCCTGCCTGCCATGATGATGAAGAGTGAGAGATTCAATTGTTCAAGAGGTATTGTTTTATTATTATCTAAATAATCTTTTTTTTTTAAATCATAATCTTATTAACTTGTTTTTTTTAATCTCTTTTGTTTTTTATTTCCAGTCTGTGACAGAGGTAAATCCACCTGCAGCTAAGTGATGACTGAACTGAACTCTGAACTGTTCCCACAGTCCCACCTGTCCCACCAAGAAGAAGTTGTGAGTACAGTAATGAGGACAAATACAGCCACACTGCTGCTACTGAACAAAAACTTGATTAGTTAGATTGTAAACAGTCTGTTGCTGCTTATTGTTCTGACTGTTATTGTATTTATTAAGATTTTTATTATTGTTAGTATAGTTTATTTATTGTAGAGTGCTGTTTATTTAAAATCAGAGTCAGAGTCAGAGAGTCTTTATTGTCATTTGCACCGCATGTGGTACATGTGATGAAAACGAGATTATGTACACGGGGTCCCAGTTACATCCAACAACAAATGCAAGAGAAAAACAGTAATAACATCTAGAATTAACTAAGAAAAACATCAACTAGTAATACACTAAGCCCTAATATAGTGGAAAAACATCATTATAAACAGCAGCACGAACATGAGTCTGTATGAGCAGATGGTCACAGATGAACACAGCAACAAGAAAACAGATCAGCATCAGCATGATGTGATATTTTGCAGTGTTTATTTTTATTTTATTTTTATTTATTCATTCATGAGTCTAACAGCCTCAGGGTAGAAGCTGTTCCTCAGTCTAGTGGTTCTACATTTGATGCTCCTCAACCTCCGTCCTGAGGGGAGTGGGGCAAAGAGTGAGTGTGCTGGGTGAGTGAGGTCTTTCATGATGCAGGTGGCTCTTTTCCTGCATCTGGAGGTGTAAATGTCTGTGATGGTGGGGAGACTGACTCCGACAGACCTCTGTGCAGCCTTCACCACTCTCTGTAGAGCTTTCCTCTCTGCAACTGTGCAGCCTCCATGCCACACGTTGATGCTGGAGCACAGGACGCTTTCCACTGCACACCTGTAGAACGAGGTGAGAACTGGGCTGCTCAGACCAGCACGTCTCAGTCGTCTGAGGAAGTAGAGTCTTTGATGACCTTTCTTGATCAGGCTGGTGGTGTTGTTGGTCATCCAAATGGGTCACTTTTATTTATTACTACAATACAATACAAACATATTTGTGGCTGCTTCCAACTGACGAAACACCGGCACGGATTCTTTATTAGCAGAGAGGATGACTGCACAACGGTTTTCCAACTGACGATACACGGACACGGCCTTTTGGTGTAAACTGGCGCTTTAATGAATGCCATGAAAACTACAGAAATAAGACAGACAGTACAAAATAAAATGTAAAACAGTAAATCAGTAAAAACAGTAAAACAGTAAAAACAGTGAAACAGTAAAACATGCTTTAACAAAAAATACCTCGTGGCCGCTCGTCGTTAAAGAAGTCCTAGGCAAACCTTTCTTGTCCTATACAGTACATTCTAAATAAACATATAAAATATTAGAACATCATGACTGACAAATGTACAATATTTACAACAGTTATAAATACCTTCAGTCATATACATTCTTCAGTCCTATACATTCTTCAGTCTTATACATTCTTCAGTCAGTGAACCACCAAGGCTGCTGCGCGTCTGTCGTCTCTAGGCAACCGCTCATGTGTGTGGAGCACAGAAAATCTAGCCCCTCCCCTTCGTTCACACAGATCTTGTGACAACGGCACTAACAGAACAAACCCTCACAACAAAACAAATGCATCCTGCACAAATATCACACTTTCAAAGCATAAACTAAACAAACCAAAACCAAAATATTCTAACTACTGAACAACAAATATTAATTCTTCTTTTAATACATAAATCATTTCAGTGACACTTACACTCCCACCAAAATCACCAATTGGTTCTCAATGGGATTTTTTAAAAGAGTGTCAATCTTATTCTATTTACTGTGTGTGTCAGTCTCAAGTAAGGTCACTACCTTGTGAATAGGTCTTTCTAGGTATATTAACCTTGTCAGTGGTTTTCCTTTGTCGAATGTAGTTTCACTAGTCTTTACTTTCACTTTTCGAACCTTGCCGTCTAGACTTTCTAAAGTCTCTGTTACTAAAGCTAGTTTCCATTTACATCTTGGAGCATTATCATCCTGTAGAATCACAATGTCGTTCACTTGCAGGTTTCGTGAAACTTTCTGTGGCATTTCTGTCGTCTTTGGAGGTTTGTGGCCTTTCTGTATCCTTAACGAAAGCTTCTCCTTGCACTAGCTTGAAAATGAACATTTTTGTGTCTCTTCTCTCTTCCAGATCTGTTGGTTTGTTTGTTCTTTGTTGAACACCTTTAAACTCTTTGATGAATCGCTTGAGTCTAGCAATAGCCTTTACAGCTCTCGACCAATCAGAGAACTTCTTTAAACGCTCTAGAACTGGATTCACTTCCTTTGACTGCACTCTGTGTGTATGATCTTTACTTAGTTGAAAATCTGTTTCTTCAGCTTCTCTTACTATTTCCTCTTTGACTGGAATATCTTGTTCCCAAAGGAGATAAGGGTTCTTCAAACGGTTTGATTCCTTTAGTTGAGTAGCGTTTAAACTCTTTGAGGTCTGATCAGCTGGATTTTCTGTTTTGGGTGGTAATGGGAGTTTGTAGTGCCCATTTTTCTTTCGTTTTTTGCCTTTGGTCACCTTTGACCTGAACCTGTCGTCCCGTGAGACTGGGTGGTTGTCTGTTCTGTGCTTACGAAAATCAGGTTCTAAAGTCTTTATCCCATCAATTGGGCTAACTTCCTTTACTTGTGTGTTACATACAAAATGAACATGTTTGGGTTCAACTGCTGATTGTGGCACAGGGGTTTCTTCACGAACAATGACTCTGTGACTTGTGCTGATGACGTCTTTATGATCTTGAACTTGAGGCAAGCCGCCAACTATGCTCCAACCGAGATCGGTTAACTGTGCGTAAGGTTGGTTCTCTTTGCCTGCGAGAACTTTGCGTGGCAGGAGGGCTTGTTGACAGTTATAGCCGATAAGTAGACCAACTTTGCATTCTAGCAAAGGAGGTAGCTTATTTGCCAGCCTTTCAAGGTGAGGCCACTTTAGGGCAGTTTCAGACGTTGGAATATGTGATCTGTTGACAGGGATAAACTCTCTTGTATAGACTGGAGGCAATGTGATTCTTCTTTCATGTTCATATCCTCTAACTTGAAGGTCAACTAGCTTGTCACATAGTATTACTGTTGACTTGGTGGACATAGTCGACAGTCGCAGATTGACTTTACCTTTATCCGTATCAAGATCTTGAGCTACTTCATCCAAGATGAAAGATGTATCACTCTGTGAGTCAAGGAGGGCATATACTAAAACTTCTTTGTTTGGTTGAATTTTTGATGAAACCCAGACAGGTACTATAGAGGATGTTAATGTGCCTGAAGTCGATCGGGTTACTCTATTAGAGATCGCTGGTTCAGCTTCTTCTTTAGTGTTGGCTTCTTCGTTTTGAGTGTTATCGCTCATTGCAGATAATACTCTTTTACGTTCAACAAACTTGTCGTCGTGTAAACATGTAGGATGTTTTCTTTGACATTTTTCGCACGTGCTCCTGGTATCACACTCCTTCGAACGATGTCCTCTCTTTAAACATCCAAAACACAGCCGTTCTGCTTGTACAAACTTGATACGGTCTTGGACAGGGTTTTCTGTGAATTTGAAACATGTATCAAGTGTGTGACCATTTCTTTTGCAGAAAATACAGGTTACATTAAATGTGTGGCTTGAGTTTGTTGTTAATGTTTTTGCTTGAATGACTTGGCTTCTTGAGTGTTTGCGTTCACTCATCTCTAAACCTTTTAGAGCTTGTACTGAGGCAATGGGATCACAAGCTATGTCGGCTTCAGTGGATATAAAATCAACAAACATGTGAAAGGATGGGTACCTTTCATCGCCAGCCCTTCTTGTTATTTCCATAGCTGTCCGGCTCCATCTTGTAGTCAGCCACTCTGGAAGTTTTAGCAAAAGTTTCTGAATTTCCATACAGTCATTGAGAACTTCTAATGCTGTTATATGTGACATTGCAGCTTCACAAGTCTTAAGGAAGTCAGCAAACTCTCTCAACTCACTTCCATCTTTGGAGTTTATTTTAGGCCAATTATTAAGTTTGTCTCTGAAACATTTTCCTATGGTGAATGGACTTCCAAAACGCTTTTCTAGCACCTTCCAAGCTGAATCGTATGCTTCGTCTGTGCCCACTAGGAGAAGGCCTTCAATTGCTCTTTTTGCCGGTCCACCAAGGTACTTTCTGAGATAATAAAGTTTCTCGTTCTTTGGAAGGTTTTTTCTTTCAATCAGGATTTCAAATGACAGCTGCCAGTCTTTAAACTTTAAAGGGTCACCAGTGAACAATACAGGTTCTGGAGTTGGAAGGCGATTAGCATTTATTGCTTCTGCCAGTATGTTAACCAGCTCATAATTTAGCTGTTGTTGAATTGCAACAGATGAGGCTTGTGTGGCTGGAGGGATGAATGGTGAGCTTGATGCTTGGAATGTTGGGTTTGTGGGGGCCTCAGGTTGTTCACCAGGATCTGGCTGAGCTTGGTTTAGGACTGTGGGGATGTGCAGCACAGATCCAAAGGGAGCTTGTGTGACTTGTGGGATGAATGGTGGGCTCGATACTTTAAGTGTTTGGATTGTGGTGACCTGAGGTTGTTCACCAAGATCTGGTTGAGCTTGGTTTAGGAGTGTAGGATGCAGCACAGATCTAAAAGGAGCTTGTGTGACTTGTGGGATGAATGGTGTAGATCTAAGGCTTGTAGCATTGTGGACTTGGGTCAAACTTGGAGCTTGAAAGGGAACGTGTGTTACGGTAGGAATTGCTTGAATTTCACTTTCTGTTTTAATACTGCGTAGTAAACTCCGACCTTCAGAAATACTTTCACCTTCATCATAAACCTTTGCTCGAGCCTTTGCTGCATTCAGTTTTTTAATTTCTTCCAAGCGTGCAATCTTTCTGCGTTTTTCTTCTATTATTTCCTGTTCTTCTAGATTCTGCTGGTCAATTACTCGTTGTCTTTCGAGATTCTGCTGGTCAATTACTCGTTGTCTTTCGAGATTCTGCTGGTCAATTACTCGCTGTCTTTCGAGCTCTGCTTGCCTTTCTTCTAGATTCTGCTGGTCAATTACTCGTTGTCTTTCGAGATTCTGCTGGTCAATTACTCGCTGTCTTTCGAGCTCGGCTTGCTTTTCTTCTAGCTGTCTTTTGAACTTCTGACGTTCTAACCTTTGTAGTTCAGCTGCTTCCTTTTCTTGCTCCTCCATTACTGCTAATACTTCTTTGGATGCAGCTGCCTCTGCCTCTGCTTCCAGTCTCTTGCTTAATTGTGAGCATGATTGGAATGAACTACCTTTAGACCTTTGTGATCTTGACCTTGACGTAGTGCTTTCAGATCCTAAGCATGATCCTACATCTGGCCACGGATCTTCTTCGCTTTCTACGAAGTCTCCCTGTAGCTGTTTTTCAGCTCTTTTGACAATGTATGTTGAAAGTGAAGTACATGCATCAACTTTACGCCTTGTGTCTGCATCAGGAGGTTGTATTTGTCGTATTTGTTCGTAGATGGTTTGAACGTTTGTGCGGGTGGCGTTTAAGTCTTTAATCAACTCCTTTAATTCACTGTCAGAAGCTTTCCTACTTAGTGTTGCTTTGATCAGTTTTACTTCACATTTCCATTTTCCAAAGGTGGCTACATATCTGTTTTGAAGGCTCTTGACTTTTTCCTCTTGAAGTTCTTTACCCTTTTCGCTTAATGTTCTTGTTCTTTCACTTCTACGAACAGTCTGTGCTTCTGGGATTTGCTCCTTATGATCCTTGTCAGTCATCTTGTAAGTCTGGATAGATTTCACTCAAAGTCCTAAATTCAAATTACAATAATCCTTCAAACTTGTAACTTAAAACTTGACTATTACCTTGTGAGTACTGTTACTTATACACTTTAACTGTAATGAGCATCACTCTTAGTGCTTCAACTTCAGGAACTTTGTAAATTTCACACTTAGTTTGATTTTAAGCAAAACAAATTATTTTCTTAAACAACAATACATTACTTTGAATTTCAGTAGAAATTAATTATTCTTTGACAAAGTTGTTATAGAGACCTATTGTGGCTCTGAACTTAACTTTTAACTTAGTCACTTATTATATTTCAACACTGTCCTTTGTTAATTTCCACTTTAATCAATTACTTTCACTGGTCTTGGTTGCTTGTGAGCGTTGAGCTTAGACAGTGGCGCCCCCTTGTGTTTGCACCACTGCAGTACCATCCCTCAGCTGTAGACGTCTTTTCCTTCTTACCGGGCACGGTGGCGGTTGAGTTTTCACTGTGGCTGCTTCCAACTGACGAAACACCGGCACGGATTCTTTATTAGCAGAGAGGATGGCTGCACAACGGTTTTCCAACTGACGATACACGGACACGGCCTTTTGGTGTAAACTGGCGCTTTAATGAATGCCGTGAAAACTACAGAAATAAGACAGACAGTACAAAATAAAATGTAAAACAGTAAATCAGTAAAAACAGTAAAACAGTAAAAACAGTGAAACAGTAAAACATGCTTTAACAAAAAATACCTCGTGGCCGCTCGTCGTTAAAGAAGTCCTAGGCAAACCTTTCTTGTCCTATACAGTACATTCTAAATAAACATATAAAATATTAGAACATCATGACTGACAAATGTACAATATTTACAACAGTTATAAATACCTTCAGTCATATACATTCTTCAGTCCTATACATTCTTCAGTCTTATACATTCTTCAGTCAGTGAACCACCAAGGCTGCTGCGCGTCTGTCGTCTCTAGGCAACCGCTCATGTGTGTGGAGCACAGAAAATCTAGCCCCTCCCCTTCGTTCACACAGATCTTGTGACAACGGCACTAACAGAACAAACCCTCACAACAAAACAAATGCATCCTGCACAAATATCACACTTTCAAAGCATAAACTAAACAAACCAAAACCAAAATATTCTAACTACTGAACAACAAATATTAATTCTTCTTTTAATACATAAATCATTTCAGTGACACTTACAATATTTTTGGCACATTTTCAAAATAAAAATGTTGTAAGTCTTTATTTTGTAAAAAAAAAAAAAAATTGTACCGAAAAAACCCGAAAATAAACCGAACCGAGCTCTCCTTGTAGTTGAACCGAACCGAAATGTGATTTTAGCGTACCGTTACACCCCTAATGGCTTCATATGTCTGGCTGGCTGTTTTCACTGCCCCATCTGACAAACAACACAAAATTATTGTTATAATCTCCTCTAAACATCATTATCGTTTGCTTTTATCTGTCATTTTCAAAGTTTGGAGTGTTTGTGTCATGACATACTTGCTTTACAGTGCAGTGACTTGTCCCATCCTTGTCCAAGGACACCCACGGCTAGAGGATCTTTATACAGGAACTGACTGATTAACCTGAAATGATACACATTACACATTAATACAGGCCTATAGACCTAAGTGACAAATTTATGGATTTTTTCCCATATTTATAAACCATTTTTGGACTGGGATATGACCGTTTCCATTTATTCTGACTGAACCAAAACAAACCAAAAACAAAAACAGAAAGTACTGTAGATAGCAGCAGTAACGTATGGCATGAGGTTGGCGGTTGTATCACGTAATATGAAAACGTGGCTATAATGATAAATTCAAAAAAGTTCAAGACAAAAACAACTGGACTTTATTTATTATACTATACTTTAGACTTTTTTTTTCCTTCCTAGCACTTTTTAGAATTTACCATGTCCTGGATGACTGAGAATCTTCACTCGCTATTAATGACTCAAATGGCCTGCCATACTCCTCATTCTGCTCTGCTTCGAACCTTGAAAACAGCTGCACCGCCTCGGCGAATTTGACCATTAAAGTGCATGTATTAAGCAAATGATAGACTCAGACACACCTCTGCTACAATTTCGAGCTAATAAATAATTGTTTAGGTGCTTTTCTTAATAAATTTCAGAGAAAGAGTTGCGCTCCTACTTCCTGGTTCTGTCCCCTGCATTCACGGAGCACCAAGCGCGAAACTAGTTTAAATAAAGCTGATTAGACCATTAAAGTACATTTATTAAGAAAACGTTAGACCGAGACACACCTCTGCTATAATTTTGAGCTAACAAATAATTGTTTATGTGATTTTCTTGTTAAATTACAGAGAAACGAGCCGTTCCGCCATATATATATATATTTTTTTTTCCTAAAAGCCTCTCGGCTGTTGCCTGAAGCCAGTCTCTGAAACTGTCTTTTCGCAGTCCAAAAAAGCTAAGAAACAGTTGCATGACTCACTGGAAATATGTTTAAAGTTAGAAAACACTCACCTGCGCAGACACCTCTTGAAAAATCTTTTCATTGCACGTCACTCCATCCAGCTCCCTCTGACTATTTTCATCGGCCAGCAAATACAGAAAAGCCTGAACCTCCGCGTTTGACCACGGTTGTGACATAATTATTAGCCTGTGTTAATTCTAAAAAATATGCTCCTCCGACTTGTTGTTCTCGATTTTGACGGGATGGCAGTTTGCATTTCCTGGAAGACTGAATCTCCGCCCTCAGACCTAGGAATACGCCCCCTGACCAATCAGTGACCACACTGTGCTGATGTCATAACTGGACCCTACAAGAACTAGACCTATGTACCCCAGTCAATAGGGGTGTAACGGTACGCTAAAATCACTTTTCGGTTCGGTTCAGTTACAAGGAGGGCTCGGTTCGGTTTATTTTCGGTATATTTCGGTACAAAAAAGGCAAAAATAAAGATTTAAAAAATATTTATTTTAAAAAGATGCCAAGTAAACAAAATAACATTTGTATACAAATAAATAAAAGCGACCCATTTGGGTGATATTTTAAACAAAACCTTTGTATACAAATAAATAAAAGCGACCCATTTGGGTGATATTTTAAACAAGCGACCCGTTTGGGTGATATTTTAAACAAAACCTTTGTATACAAATGAAAGCGACCCATTTGGGTGAGATTTTAAACAAAACCTTTGTATACAAATAAATAAAAGCGACCCATTTGGGTGATATTTTAAACAAGCGACCCGTTTGGGTGATATTTGAAACAAAACAACCTTTGTATAAAAATAAATAAAAGCGACCCATTTGGGTGATATTTTAAACACGCGACCCATCTGGGGGATATTTTAAACAAAACAACCTTTGTATACTACTTTGTAGTATTTGTATAACCTTTGTATACTACATACTAGTATAGAAAAAGAGTATAAAAAGTATAACTAAAATAAACTAAAGAACATTTGGGTGATATTTTAAACACGCGACCCATTTGGGTGATATTTTAAACAAAACAACCTTTGTATAAAAATAAAGAAAAGCGACCCATTTGGGTGATATTTTAAACAAAACAACCTTTGTATAAAAATAAAGAAAAGCGACCCATTTGGGTGATATTTTAAACACGCGACCCATTTGGGTGATATTTTAAACAAAACAACCTTTGTATAAAAATAAATAAAAGCGACCCATTTGGGTGATATTTTAAATAAACGTCACTCTTTACAAAAAATAAAACTATACTAATAAAAATCTTAACTACAATAACAGTCAGAACCAGAACAATAAGCAGCAACAGACCGTTTTACGATCATCATCTAACTAATCAAGTTTTAAGCTGGTGAAGATTCACAGTCATCCAGGACATGTTGAATCAAAAAAGGCGTTCAAAACAGAAACAACTGGACTTTATTTGTAACAGAAGACGTTTCGCTTCTCATTCGAGGAGAATTGAGAAAGGTCCTCGGATGAGAAGCGAAACGTCTTCTGTTACAAATAAAGTCCAGTTGTTTCTGTATTGAACGCCTTTTTTTTTTTTTTTTATCTAATCAAGTTTTAAGTTTTTGGCCAAAAAGATCAACTTGTCCACATTTTCTGCCAAAAGCATAGATCTGGTTGCAGTGACAATGTCTCCAGCGGTGGAGAAAACCCGCTCACTAGCAACAGAGGTAGCAGGAATAGAGAGGTAGTGCTTTGCTAATTTTGCAGTGTGTCTGTATTTGGCCTCATTGTCTTTCCACCAAAGAAGAGGGTCAGCTTCAAGTGAAGGGGACCCTGAAGCTCTGTACTCACGGACTTCTTCTTGGACCTGCTCCAAAAGGGACTTGCTACTTTCCACCTGTCCCTGGAAAAGTTCACCAAAGAGTTCA
>JBBPBX010015109.1:4707-17617 GCA_038048925.1 Garcialebias charrua
AAATGTATGTGTGTTTTGATAATTATGTAGGGTACTGTGTTAGGATAGGCTAAGTGCTTGGTAAAATACAGTATTGTACGTATGTTCCGACTTACGTCGAAATTCGGGTTACGACACCGCGTAGGAACGGAACTCCGCCATAAGTCGAGGACTACCTTATATATAAATACTAAAATAAATATAGCGTTTCTACTTTGCAGTTTTTTTTTAACTTAATACGGGGATTGGGGTGGGGTGGGGTCCAGAACGTACTCCCCACGATAAACGAGGGATTACTGTACTCAATCATCTTCCGCTTGTACTTGTACTAAAGTCATGTCTCAGGATCAGCACCTTGAACAGGAGGCCCAGACATCTCTCTCCACAGCCACCTCTTCCAGCTCTTGGGAGGACTCCCAAGCAGGGATGTAGTCTCTCCAACATGTCCCTGGTCTTCCCTGGGGTCTCCTCCCAGTCGGACGCACCCGAACCACCTCAACTGGCTCGTCGATGTGGAGGAGCAGCGGTTCAACTCCGAGTCTCTCTTGATAACTGAACTTCTCACCCCATCTCCAAGGGAGAGTCCAGCTTGAGAAAACTCATTTCAACCACCTGACTTCTGTTGTGACTTGACACTCTGTAATTAAACTCAACTGAATTGACTTGAATTGACTTGATTCTTTGTCACTACCCAAAGTTCGTGATTGTAGGTGTATAGGAACGTGTTCTACTGGTGCAGTAAAATGAACTTTTTCACCTCTTAAAACATGAAACAATCCTGTTTTCTTTGTGTATCTTATTTTTAGTTCATGTTCAGTGATCTGTCTTGTCTCTTGTTTAGTTTCTGTTAAAAAAAATGCACATCTAAGATGAATTTGTCTGTTAAAAATAGGAAACATGCTTCATTGTGTAAGATTTCAGCTGGTTTGAATAAACGTGCGGCACACTTCGTCTTATCTGACATGCCTTTCAGTTCTATGTAAGTAAAGGTGCAAATGTTATTTTTAGCCAAAGTTCATGACTCAACTCATAGCTGTGATGGTCAGTCATTTAGTCTGGTGGTTAGTTTTGCTACAGTTTTAGACCCGATGGAAATATTTCAACGGTTGTTGTGTGGCTCAGGTGGAAATTTGCCAGAAATTCATGGTCACCCGAGGATAAAACTGTAACTGCCTGTAACTTTTTTTTAAACTATTTTTACAACATCCACAAATTCTTTCATAACTTTTGTTCCCACTTTTTATCGTGTAAGCTTATGTGTCCGATAATTAAGATATTGAAAATGTTAAATACAGGTGGTCCCCGACTTACGACGGCCTCGACTTACGACGTTCCGGACTTACGAACAGTACAGTTGTACAATTAATACAGCACTGGTATGTGTTTTTAGATGAAAATGTGTTAGCTAACCGTTTGTAAATAAAGTTCTGTGTATGTTTATGAACCAGTATGTACGCTTGTTCAGTCTCATGTTGAAAAACGGGTGTGCGGCGCAGCGTTAGCATACATTTTCCGACTTACGACCAAAAAATCCGGACTTACTAACGACATGTGTTATGCGTTCCGACTTACGAATTTTTGTGTTACGAACGGTGCGTAGGAACGGAACTCGTTCGTAAGTCGGGGACCACCTGTACATATAAAAATCTCTATTTAGCACCAAAGGTTTGTGTACCAGAGGTCAAATTTGCTCAAAGGCACGATTGTGTCTTCTTGATTTGATGTCTCCTTTGATATGCGTTTGCATTATGTTTACTTTTTACATTATCTGCTTTGATTGCAATGACTTGTCTACTTGAACCAAACCTTAACAGTACACCCCTCTTCATTCTTAAAAATACTACGCTAGTGTGTTTATCTTGCGTACCCTGTTCTTCTGTGTAAGAGGTTTGTTTTATGCTTGTGTGAGCTCAAGTTGGGTTGGAGATGTGTCTTTTCATATGTTTGATTGGAAATTTTTGATAAGGTCCTATATAAAATAAGTACCTGGTAAATAATTTGAGTTTAATATGAGCATTAGTAGTATGGCAAAACTTGACAATAGCAATTTTCTGTACTCCATCCTTTAATAAGCTCTTATTAATGCCTAAATGTGGGACAGTAATTTTAGATTAATTTCAAATAACAGTACAGTACTTCTATAGTATTATATGCAAAAATAAATGGTGCTTAGCAATGTCTTTCAAAGTTTTTATTTGGACAAATCAGAACTGTAATAAAAATACTAAATAAATATGTACCTGACCTGTATGCACACACTAGGAACAAATTTAATAAATTAATAAATTAAATTTGTGCACTTATTATCAAAAGGTAACGTATTGTAAAATTAGGCCGTTAAAAAAAAAAAAAAGTTTACTTGCATTGTTTTAAAATATTCCCTTTTAAAAAGGCTGGTTTTGTCATGTTGCCTAAAAGTGTCAATCATGTTCTTTAATCCCGCCCCCACGTTCGTTACGTCAGGGGGCGTAGTCCACGCTCTTCCGTTCCATCTAACGGTGATAGGCTGGTTGAAACCACGTGACGCACATCAGCCAATCGACGCGGAGTGCGACGAACACAACGCAGCCATGAAAGTGAAGCTAGCTGACGTTTCTCCGTGGACTGTGCCGCGTTGTCACCAGCGGGTGGGCAAAGACGAAGTAAAAGTGGATGAATCTCGCGTGTTCCGCGTGTTTCCGAGCGGATGCACTTCCAAGCCCGCCTGACTGGAAGAGCCGGAGCGTCGCCCTGTGAAGTTATCAGTTACATAACGGAGCTCATCGCCGACTAAACTGAGATAACGGACTCCTGGTGTCCCGCACGGGTCGGAGGTCGGTCCGTTTCTCTCTCCAGTAAGTGGCACGTTTTATTTACTCAGCAGAAATGAGCTGCCCTTTAGCTCCTATCGAGCTAAGCTGAACATCTTTGTTTTGCCTCATTTTGTTTGCAGTTTGCAGTTAAACAAGTTTTAAAAAGCAGCATGGAGTGAGCTGCTGCCACATCAAATGATGGAGCTGCTGCTTGTCTGCTGCTCTTAGGACTTTATCCTGACTTCAAATATTGCTTCTTGACTAAAATTTAAATGTGCACAATTTGCAAAATGCTGTGTTCTGATTGGCTGACAGGTCTGTATAAGATATAAAATGAAATAACTCTTATATGATGCTGAACAAGTTGTTTTTCAGTGCAGTGTGTAGTTTAATATTCTATCAAATATTAAATCTACTAGATTACAAAATTAAGAAAATCTTACGATATGCAATATTGTTACTGTGATGACAATATTAATTGCGATTTGATTTGATGTTTATTCATTCATTTTAAAAGAACAATACAAGACAGTTTCATCAGATACAAGAATACAAGTAGGATAAAATGAAGGGAGCAGAAAGAAGATGAAATCTTATTATATCTGCCCCTTATTTCACAGTTTGTTCAACCAATGATAACCTTCAAACTACATCACAGAATGAATAATTCTACTTGATTTTTCTAACTGTAATACACAAACTACAAACTACTAGATACATCCATATTTTTCCTGTCATCTTCTGCCATCACTTTAAATAAACCTGAAAGGCATCACGGTCAGCGTAAGTGTTAAACTGTTCAAATATATGTGCGTTATCTCAGCTGTAATCTGGGTTCAAACACTGAATTCCTGCCTGGCAGAACCATCCTCTTAAAATCTGTGGGGTGCTTAAATTATTATAAATGAGAAAATTATGATTGATTTCTGTTTGTCATATAGTTTACATTTCATTTGAAAGATAGTTGTGGTGCAATTTTGAAGATTTGAATCATAAAAAGCTGTGTTCATTCATAAAAATTGTATTTGTCTTATCAAAGCCAACTTTATTGTCAAAACTGCAATATGTACATACACAGGATTGAAATTGCATTTCTCTCTGTCCCTCGGTGTAACAGTAAACATTTAAACACTAAAACACTAAAACATTTAATAAACATAAGCATAAAATGAAATAATAAAAGTGTAATACTGTCCTGAGTTTTTGCATAGTAGTTTTTGCATAGTAGTAGTATGAAAGTATGAAAAGTTACACAGTTAAAAGTTACAAAGTTTTTATCAGTGTACACTGTAATGTTGAATTGGTAATTAATGTTCTGAACAAACAACTCAGACGTTAAGGTGAATAAAGTCTTATTACTTATTTGATCAAACTTAATTGATTATTACTGTTCTAATCACTGCAAAAATATCCTAAACATTAATAACATTTGATTAAGAGTTTTGAAACGCGGTAACATTCTTGTTTTTGTGACTCTAGTTCATGATCATTTAAAAGTTCCTTTAAAGCTCTTTCAATCAAAATCATTTAAATTTGCTATATTTACAAACCGGATTCCCAAAAAGTTTAGACACTAAACCAATTGTGAATAAAAACTGAATGCAATGATATGGAGATGGCAAATTTCAATATTTTATTTGTAATAGAACATAGATGACAGATCAAAAGTTTAATCTGATTAAATGTAACATTTTAAAGGAAAAATATGTTGATTCAAAATTTCAGTGTCAACAAATCCCAAAAAGTTGGGACAAGTAGCAATAAGTGGCTGGAAAAAGGAAATTGAGCATATAACGAACAGCTGGAAGACCAATTAACACTAATTAGGTCAATTGACAACATGATTGGATATAAAAAGAGCTTCTCAGAGTGTCAGTGTCTCTCAGAAGCCAAGATGGTAAGAGGATCACCAATTCCACCATTGTTGCACAGAAAGATAGTGCAGCAATACCAGAATGGTGTTACCCAGCGTAAAATAGCAAAGACTTTTAAGTTATCATCATCAACCGTGCATAACATCATCAAAAGATTCAGAGAATCTGGAACAATCGCTGTGCGTAAGGGTCAAGGCCGTAAAACTCTACTGGATGCTCGTGATCTCCGGGCCCTTAAACGTCACTGCACCTCAAACAGGAATGCCACTGTCAAGGAAATAACAGAATGGGCTCAGGAATACTTCCAGAAAGCATTGTCAGTGAACACAATCCACCGTTGCCATCTGAAACTCTACAGTGCAAAGAGGAAGCCATTTCTAAGCAAGCTCCACAAGCTCAGACGTTTGCACTGGGCCAGGGGTCATTTAAAATGGAGTGTGGCAAAATGAAAGACTGTTCTGTGTCAGATGAGTCACGATTTGAAGTTCTTTATGGCAGTGTTTTCATTGAAAAAAAATCCCGAGGCACACCACCAACCAAAATTGTAAACATAGATACAGTACACTGTATCTGCCTATATTAAATATATAGTCATTCTTATCAAAGTGTCTTGAATATGAATGAAATAAACACAAAAATGTATTTTTATCATATTTTATATTTCTTATTTCAAATTGCACTTAACATGTCTTCAAAAATACACCCGAACAGTACCACAACAATGTGGTCTTAAATTTAAAGAGGTTGTAGAAAGGGGGGGGGGCTTTTTTGATAATTTCCAAGGCACACCTGACGATCACTCGCGGCACACTAGTTGAAAAACACTGCTTTATGGAACACTGGGACGCCATGTCATTTGGACCAGAGAGGGCAAGGATAGCCCAAGTTGTTATCAACGCTCCGTTCAGAAACCTGCATCACTGATGGTATGGGGTTGCATGAGCAGCTTGCATGTCTGGAAAGGAAGACCCTGCATTTTTCAACAAGATAATGCCAGACCACATTCTGCAGCAATCACAACATCATGGCTACGTAGGAGAAGGATCCGGTACTGAAATGTCCAGCCTGCAGTCCAGATCTTTCACCTATAGAGAACATTTGGTGCATCATAAAGAGGAAGGTGTGACAAAGAAGGCCCAAGACGATTGAACAGTTAGAGGCCTGTATTAGACATGAATGTAGAGCATTCCTATTTCTAAACTTGAGAAACTGGTCTCCTCTGTCCCCAGACGTCTGTTGAGTGTTGTAAGAAGAAGGGGGGATGACACACAGTGGTAAAAATGGACTTGTCCCAACTTTTTTGGGATTTGTTGACGCCATGAAATTTTGAAACAACATATTTTCCCTTAAAATGATACATTCTCTCAGTTTAAACTTTTGATCTGTGATTTGTGTTCTATTCTGAATAAAATATTAGATGTTGGCACCTCCACATCATTGCATTCAGTTTTTATTCACAATTTGTTTAGTGTCACAACTTTTTATGAATCCGGTTTGTAGTTCAGCCTCACTGAAAATCCACATTACAGCTCAATGTAAAAGATGAAATTTTAGTTTTCATGCTTTAAAACCCACTTTAACCTGTGGGTTGTGAACTAAAATGAGTTTATTGTGGCTTGTGCCAATATCTAGAAATAAGAGCAGCTGATAGGCAATAACTATTAGAATAACAGTAAGTGCTTAACTTAAATAAGCAACCCTTAGAAGAACTTGCACCCTTAAAAGTAATATATTTTGCAGTGTTTTCAGCAAAAATGTAAGCTTGTAGCAGCTGCTGCTGCATCATTTTCCAGTTTAGCCTTTTGAATACATGTCCAGTATTATTCAACTTCGAGGCCAGGCTTCATTTGTGGCATTAATTTGTGCTTCAGCAGATATCAGAGCTCACAGGATCCGGTGAGCCGAGCGTTTCCATCATGAATGTGGGGACGGCGCACAGCGAGGTGAACCCCAACACTCGAGTGATGAACAGCAGGGGGATGTGGCTCTCGTACATCCTGGGAATCGGGCTCCTCCACATCATCCTGCTCAGCATCCCTTTCGTCAGCGTACCGGTGGTCTGGACCCTCACCAACCTCATCCACAATCTGGTGAGTGGAGCAGAACACCCAAAGGCTCCCGTTCAGCCACACTTTGTTTTAATGTTTGTTATTGACTTAAAGGGGCCTCTCGTTGGGTTGTGAGAGCAAAAGTGGTCCTCAAAGCAGGACTGCGTTCCTCACTGGTTTGCTGAAACGACCGGTAGCTTATTATTTGCGTATTTTCTTGCCATTTTGAGTCAAGTTTGAGTCTCCAACAGTCACAGTCCAGTGAGATTCTTCCTTAACTTGGTAAAAAGTGCCCTGAGAGGACTTCTGTTGTGACTCGGCGCTGTATAAATAAACTGAATAGAATTGGGAAAAAAATGGTTTGGGGTGGTGTTTAACCTCACAGGAAACATCTGTTTCTTGACTCGTCTGTCAGGTTCTTTAATAGATTTTGAGTTGTCGTAGCTTCTACAATCTTTGTCTTGTCTCATAAACTCAGATTGTCTGTCTTGATCTCCACCGTTCAGTTTTAAAGAGCTTCTAATCCTGTAAACGCACAGGATCTATTTTTAGTTTCAATCCCGAGTTCCTTATCCCAACTGGACCGTGGTCTTTCTCCACACAGACGTCTGCTCTTTTGTTTTGGAAATACTGATTCAGTGTTCACACTATTGATTTTCAATTTATTTATTGATTCAGTTCCTTTTTTTTTTCAGCATATAGTGTGCTATTTCAACCGTTCTTAATTCAAATCATTTGGTTCATTCAGGAGATGGGTGTTATGATTTGTGGTTTCTGTAGCTTTTTTACTTTTCATTATATTATTATTATTATTATTATTATTAACAACAACAGCAACAACAACAACAACAACAACAACAATAATCATTTTATTTAAAAGCACCTTTCAGGACACCCAAGGACACTTCACAGCAAAAAACATATCACAGAGACTGTGTAAAAACAAACAACAAGCACAGTGCAAACATCAAGAGAATAAATTGAATTATAAAATATATAAAGAATATAAAATACAAAATAATAAAAATACATTTAGTAAAGTTAATGATAAGCTAGTCTAAAGAGATGTGTTTTCAGAGCAGTCTTGAACAGAGAAAGGGAGGTGGTGTTTCGAAGGTCTGGCGGTAGAGCGTTCCAGAGGTGAGGGGCAGAGCAGGTGAAGGCCCTGCTCCCCATGGTGGAGAGGCGGGCAGAGGGTACATGGAGATGTAGCGAAGAGGAGGATCTGAGAGAGCGTGATGGGATGGAGATTTGTAGGAGGTCAGATAGATAAGGAGGGGCAAGGTTGTGGATAGCTTTGAACGTGAGGAGTAGAATTTTGAAGATGATGCGTGATTTAACCGGGAGCCAGTGGAGCTGCTGCAGGACAGGAGTGATGTGGTTATAGTAGGAGGTTTGAGTGATGACACGGGCAGCTGAGTTCTGGACCATCTGTAACTTGTGGAGAGATTTGTTGGGGAGGCCGTAGAGAAGGGAGTTGCAGTAATCGATACGGGAAGTCACAAGACTGTGCACCAGGATGGCTGTGGAGCGGGGTGTGAGAGAAGGACGGAGACGGTTAATATTACGGAGGTGGAAATAGGCAGACCGAGTAATATTGTTGATGTGTGAAGTGAAGGAGAGAGTGGTGTCGAGGATGACACCGAGGCTCTTGACCTGAGGGGAGGGGGATAGCAGAGAGTTGTTAAGGGGGACGAGAAGATGTTCTGATTTTGAAATAGAGTTTTTGGTACCAACAAGAATGATTTCTGTTTAGTTGAAGGAAATTGTTAGAAAACCAGTGATTTAGCTCATTGAGACAGTCGGTGAGGATGGAGGGTGGGTGGAGTTAGGTTTTGATGACAAGTAGAGCTGTGTGTCCTCAGCATAGCAGTGGAAATGGACGCCGTATTTGCGAAAGATGTGACCTAGAGGAAGGAGGTAAATGATGAAGAGGAGGGATCCGAGGACAGAGCCTTGAGGGGCACCCGTGGAGACGGGGGAAGACTGGGAACTGAAGGATTTAATCTGAATGAATTGAGTGCGGTCAGAGAGATAAGAGTTGAACCAGTCCAACGGAGTACCCAGTAAACATTTAACTATGTATACTAAAAATTCTCTATTAAAATTTCACGAGAGCTCTTCAACATCATCGTTCTGTTTGAAATGTAAACATATTTCAGACTTCTACCGCTAAAGCCAGTTCAGCGCCTGCTAATACAAATTTAACTTGTTTTTTTCTATTGATGCTAAACCTACTGTTGCTACTGTTAACGTCTCTTCTACCAATGCTATTTTTACTAATACTGCTAAAGCTAATTCTACTATGATTACTTTAGTTAAAGGCCAAAGCTAGTTAGCCTTTTGTTACTTTTAACCAGTCTTTTCCTACTTTCAGTTAGTTAGTTTTTCTCCACACTTTGCTTTTAGCAAAGCTAATTTAGCATTAGCACTATACTGTACTCTAATCAGCAGTTTGCATAGCTCCGTATTCGTACTGTGTTTTTGCAGAAATATTGATTTGTCTAGTTTTAATATCTTTGACTTCTGGTTTTGGTTACAGTGCATGTACCTGCTGTTGCACACGGTCAAAGGGACGCCCTTTGAGACCCCAGATCAGGGTAAGGCTCGCCTCCTGACCCACTGGGAGCAGATGGACTACGGCGTTCAGTTCACAGCGTCTCGCAAGTTCCTCACCATCACACCTATCGTTCTGTAAGTAGGAGGAAACTCTCTTTTACAGCCAGTAAGTGATGTAAAGAAACCGTAGCTGAAGCAAAATCACAAGAGCAGAAAAGGTGCATAGGGTAATAAGACTGACACAAAACTAGATTAAGTCCCCGGGGTAGAGGTCACATGAAATAAATGAGATGAACCTGGAGTTCAGAATGAAGTTATACACGATGCATTCAAGTGCCAGTAGATTTTCATACCTGCTGTGCCATTTAGTCCAAGTCTACAAATTGTTGAAGCAAATTGTCCTGCTCCTTTCTCTCCTCATTACCATCAGAGTTCAGTTTACAGGAGGTGCTTTGGTTCCCAAGGGCTGATGTGCCAGCTCAGCAGGAATACTGTAACGAGAGCAGCTCTGCAGGTGAACGTCGGGTTTCTGCTGCATTTCGTCTTTTGTTTTGCAGCCGGCTCCAGCAGGAAGTGGTTATAAGTGTTGGAGTAACGCACGTGCAGAGGTGTTCTCTTTTAGAACCACCCTTACGTGTTTGTCGTGTAAGAGAGCACAACCTCGTATGAACTGGGAGAAATTTATTTATTTATTTATTCATTTTATAATAATGAGATACAATAATTAACATATATGTAATTGAAGAGAGAAAAAAATACATTAAAAGAAAATATTTACATAATGAATTACAACAATTAACATATGTAATTGAAAAAGAAAAAACATATAAAGAAAAAACATATAAAGAAAAAAATGTATAAAATATAAAATGAAAGGTAGCAGATGAAGAAATATCTTATTAAATCTGCTCCTTATTTATCTAATAGAATTTAGACAAAATTTTCTATAATAATAATAAGTAAATAACTCAATCAACTTTCAATTGTATATATTACTCATTTAAATACATTCATTACATTTGTTTAATAATTCAACTTTAAGCAGTTTCTTAAAGACAGGGATTGATTTGGCTTCTTTAACTTCTGTCTTTAAGTTATTCCACAATCCTACTCCCTGAATTACGGTAGTTCTTCCCTTCAAACTAGTTCTAAACTGCGGTTTTACAAATACTCTTTCCCTTTGAGATTTTAGCAGCTTGATCTTTTCACAAAATACATTTGGATATTTGACGGGAGTGTATTTTTTTTTAGCTCTATGCATAAGTAACAAAATGTTATAATCCACCAGATCATAGAACTTTAGCACTTTCATCTGATAAAATAATTCACTTGATGGGTGATGGTAATGCTTTCTTGCTATAATTCTTATGATTCTTTTCTGCAAAATAAAAATTCTTTTCTGCAAAATAAAAATGGAAAGCTAGAAAGAGATTATTGCCATTTAAGTTACAAAAGTTCTTTGTCTTAAGCCCTTGTGAAAGAACTAACAGAAGGAAGTATGATTTCAAAAGTAAAACTGTGCGTACTACTTTAAAACAAATGTGCATTTCGGTGCATGGAGTAAAACTATGGAACAGTTTGGATGAGGAGTTTAAAAATTGCTCTACAATAAACCAATTCAAGAAACTTTATAAAAAAAGAATGATTAACTCTTATACACTTTTGAGTTGTTAATGGGAAGAGTGATATATTGTTATGTATGTTATTGTTTAGATATTGTTTGCAACTTGTTTTGTTAATTTAATGTTTACGGCCATGACATTTTTGTAATTATTGAGAAAGGGGGCAGGTCTATACAAGATTTTCTTCTTCCTGCTCCCTCTTCACTCGTGTAAATATGTTTTGTCAGAGAATGTGTTTGTAAACCGATGATTTTTTTTTTTAATCGAGTGGCCGCGTCACACTGAACTGCAATGAAAGAAAAAAGTGACTTTTTCTTTTTACAACTGTCCTTTTTTTGTTGTTTTACTTAACCCCTTCAGGTACATATTAACCAGCTTCTACACCAAATATGACAGAGCCCATTTTGTGGTCAACACAGTTTCGTTGCTCACCGTGCTCATCCCCAAACTGCCCCAGCTGCACGGCGTCAGGATCTTTGGGATTAATAAGTACTGACAAGTCAGAGGACGAGAAGAGCAGGAGGTCCGATGCTCCTGTGGACTGCCGAGAGCACACCGGGCCTCGGGAGGACTTGTCGTGGTCCTTCAGCCTCTAAAAAGGAAGTCCGCTGAGGATACTGCCATGGTACCGAACCAAAAAGACTCCAAGGAGAGTGCACGAAGGGAAAGCGTGGCAAAGAATCACGTTTTTCTTTTTTCTAAGCTTATTTAAAGATAAGTTGATGTCTAGAATTCTTTTGTAGCAGGTTAAGAGGAGAGGGAAATGTAGCTGCAAACGTTTAGTTTGTGCCATTTCTCAACACCGGCGGCAGTAACCAGACTCGTTCTGTGTGTAATGATACACCACTGTATTTATTCAGCTTCACTCTCGTCTGTAGCTTCTTGAGGTTTGTGGGCTCGGAGGCGAGTGACGGTACTGCGCTGACACGAGGAACCACAGGGTTTTATATTTAACCAGCTCTGCTCGGGGTCAGGACAGGAAAGTCAAGACACTTTATTTTTATCTGACCGTTGCCATGTTTGGACAGCTCTTGTCCCGGTCGGCAGAACCGCCTGGCCTCTTGCACAGATTGTTTGAGCAAGAGTGCAGCCGCTATTTAAACGACCCAACAGCCCCGTCGTTTCAGCGACGCCGCCACTTGTTTCTGTCCTTAAAGTGCACGTGGGGGCTTCACGAACAGAACAATACATCAGGGCTCACTCCATTTACGTCAGCGATGCACTGATTGCTGTTTTCTTGTTCCATCAAGTTTGTTTTGCTCTTGAAAGTCTGAGCTTCTGATTAGGATCTTGCTCAGCGGTTCACAGGGTATTCCCTTGTTGTCACAATAAAATCTAAAGCTGTTCACTTACATGAACAAATGAAATCCAGCATTTTCACTGTTGAATGAGCCTGATTTGTGGCTGATTCTGTCCCCTCGCTAGCTTAAAATCGACTTCATTGTCTAGAATATCTTTTTAAAATAAGTTCAAAGAGACAGAATACATTTGCTCCCAAACTTTATTCAAGTTTTTTATTATTATTTTTGATTAACAAAATAACCCCTCAGTACTAATTCCACATTAGCTTGTTAGCACAATGCATTTACTTTAGGCCTGTTTCGATAAATAATAAATCAATTAATCACGTGATAAATGAAAATTATCGACCTCATTTTCATTTATTGGTTTTATCGTTTCTTCATGTCTCACACTGGATGACAAAAAGCTAATCTCCGGTGCTCTTCACTGAACCTCCATTTTGCTTTAAAATCCATTTTAACTGTCCAAAATCACGTTTTGGGGATTGTTAAAAGCAACTAAGCTGAGAAACTAAGATACGAGCTAAGCTAACAAGCGACTTTGTGGAAAAAACCTCTGTCTTGTTGAAGTTCCAAAATTCACGGTTGAAACCCGTGCCTTCGTGTAAAAAGTTGTTTTTCTCTGCAAAAAGAAGCTGAGAACTTGTTTACTGATTTTTATTTTATTTAAAGCTTTATGTGAAAAATGCTAAAGAGCTCAAACCACACAGAGCGTCTGCCATTTTGAGAACCAAA
>JBBPBX010015109.1:35520-49949 GCA_038048925.1 Garcialebias charrua
GGTCTGGGTTCCTTCTTTTCACCTGATGGCTGGCTGGAGTCCTGTTTGGGTTTCTTCTCTGCTTTCAGGAAGGCCCAGTTAGGATATCCACATTTCTCTAGAGCCTGTTTTGTGTGTGATTTCTCCTTCTGTCTGGCTGCTGAGTTAGTGGGGACGCTGTCTGCTCTGTGATACAGAGTCCTGATGACTCCTAACTTGTGCTCCAGAGGGTGATGGGAGTCAAACTGTAAATACTGGTCTGTGTGGGTGGGTTTGCGGTACACCTCAGTTTGCAAATTTCCTCTATCAGAAACTGAGACCTCACAGTCCAAGAAAGCCAACCTGCCATTTTTTACATCTTCTCGTGTGAACTTGATATATTTATCCACAGAGTTGATGTGATCAGTGAAATGTTGGACTTCCTGAGATTTAATTTTAACCCAGGTGTCGTCAACATACCTGAACCAATGACTTGGTGGTCTCCCTGAAAAGGAAGTCAAGGCTCTCTATTGCGGGAGTTTCAGAGACATTGAGACGTTTATTTTCTAAAAACAACGTCCCAGTGACTTTGAAACCCCAAAATACATTACGGCAAAGACTGGTTCATCCCAAAGATCCAGTCCCCCGGCACAATTTTTGTTAAAAAATAGTCAAGAAATCTAGCTTTAGCTTATTTGCAGTCTTGGTCCTTGGTCAGGTTTTAGAATTCAAGGAAAGAATGTACTGATCTCAAAAATGCAATTAATGCAAATAACATTAATAAATAAATACAGTGAATCAATTTAGACGTGTGTGTGTGTGTGTGTGTGTGTGTGTGTGTGTGCTTTGCAGTTTATATGCAGTGTCCATGCAGATTACTGGTATATGTTAATTTACATATATTTGGTTTTGCTTTCTCCACAGACATCAGCAAATGTAAAGAAGATCCACCGATGCAGCCGGACCTAAAGTTGTTTCCAAGAACCTTGATGGGGGACAGAAGGAGGAGCTTCAAAGCAGCTTGGTATCACATTCACCCCTCAAGTAAGATTTCGAATCTGTGTCATCATTGGTTATTTGGGGGCCTTGAGGTTTGCCCCCCCCCCCCGGGGTGCTGATGTGGAGCACAGTGATGGACCGTGCATTTTTCTGGCTTATCTAGACAGAACCTTTACTTTTTGTGTCATCAAACGGGTTATTCACTAAACTCTCGGTCATGTGCTCATTCAGTTTGCACTACTTCTTATATTTGCACTAATATTTGTATTACATTACTGCCTATAGTCATAAAGATGTGTTTATAGTCATAAAGTCACTTTTTTCTCCGAGATTAACGTGCCCCTCTGACAAAACCTCTGGCCCCAGCTTGGCCCCACCAGTACAACTGGTCTAGACCCGCCACTGATTAGAAAGTTGTCAATATATTGTTTTTCTTTCTGCTCTTCTCTTCAACAGAGATCATCAGAGCCAGCATAACTGGCATGAAAGGTTTGGTATTTGTTTTATGTTGGATATATGTTGTGGTTGTTGCAAGATTGGATTAATGGATAGAAGAAGAAAAAAACAGACACAGGGATCAGCTTCAGTTTCTCCTTTTTACTTTGAGTTTCTGTTAGTTTTCCTCCGTCACTCTCTGTACAGCATCTTTTAAACATACACCGTTCACTGGTGTCCTTTTTCTGCAATAGCACAATTCAATACAGTTTCAGTTCACTGAAAACATTCAACGCAACATTTTCCCTTTCACTTATATGAAACAATTTCTTGTGTTGTACTTTGGCAAAACAGTAGTGCTTTACTGGTCTTAAATAACACTTGGACCAGTCTGAACAGCAGTAATTTACATTTTGTTTTCACTTTATCTTACAAAACCTGTTAACCATCTTGATGCATTTCTAGATCTTTGACTTCTTTTAAAGGGATTGTGACATGATTGTTTTACTATTCATAAAATTACTCAAAATATATATATTTTATCATTTAAATATGTTTGTTTTTGCAAACAAAATGATAAATCACTTTAATTTTGCTTTAAAAGTGATTTTGAACTTCAAGCCGTGTTTAATCATGGGAAATCCGATTACACTCGAACGCACCATATGTGATGTCACACTGGGCAGAGGGCTGTGGTGTCTTTAATAGCGGACAATTGAAAACTGGACGAATTTAGCAATCTATGTGAAGATTTGAGCTATTTGTCTTCATTTTGGGAAGCAGAAAATTGTTTGGGTGATGGAACAAGAAACAACAGGATCTAATTTAGGTCCGATGCTGTTTCAGACTTCCTTCATGTCGAGCTGCTCATACCTGCGCACTGTGACAAGCCCAGAGCTCTGCCCAGTGTGACATCACATATGGTGCGTTCGTGTGTAATGGGATTTCCCATGATTAAACACGGCTTGAAGTTCAAAATTACTTTTAAAGCAAAATTAAAGTGATTTATCATTTTGTTTGCAAAAACAAACATATTTAAATGATAAAATATATATATTTTGAGCAATTTTATGAATAGTAAAAAAATCATGTCACAATCCCTTTAAGTGCAGCAGTTTCATTAGTGTTTCCAGGAAGTGCAAAGGTATCCAGCACAGTGTCATTGTTTTGTTCTGAGCCAGTTAAGGCTTGTTTTGGGAAGTGCGCAAGTTTTGAAGCATTCCACTTGCGTCCACCGTTTAGTAACTATGTATTTTGTCAAACTTTCTTCATGACAGTCCGTGGTTCAATAAATCTTGAAGATCCTTTGGGAACGTGCTTTGGTCTGCGAACACAAACAGTGATCACCCACTTTGACTGTTGATGTTTTAGCGCACATTTTCTTGTCTGTATATCCCTTCATTTCATTCTGCTTTTGTTTCACCCTCTTTTTGATTTGAGTGTGTGTTTTGCTTTTCAGTGCTATTGGGAGTATGTTTAACTTGGTGCACATTTTTCTGTTTCTCAGTAGCTCAAATGGAGTTGCTCCCGTGGTTACATGAGGAGTAGGTTGATCGTTACGCAGGAACTCTGTTCCAGCTTCTTTTCACGAGTTGTGACTTCTTTCACGTCTGTATGCAATCCTTAAGTACTCTGTTAAATCTCTTTACAGCACCATTTGCTTTGGGGTGGTATACACTGGATCTTAAGTGCTGTATCTCCCGCTCTCTCAGAAAGTTAGTAAATGCATTAGAAGTAAACTGACAACCATTATCTGAGACAAGGTATGTCGGATTACCTTCCCTACTGTTTAACCTGATTGTTGGAAAAAGTTGGTTGAAGATTATTATTGTTTACATGGTTTCACTACTGTTGTTTAATCTGATTGCTGGAGATAAGGGGCAGATATAATAAGATTTATTCTTCTTTCTGCCACCTTTCATTTTTTTACATTTTGTACACTATCATTATGAGATTGCCTTGTATTGTTTCTTTTGTAAAAAAATGAACAAATTTAATAAACATAAACATTTAATAAACATACTGTTCACAGTGGCTAAAAAGTGAATGATGACATCTGTAGTTACAGTAGAGGTGAATGCAACCTCAGGCCATTTGCTGTGATAATCTGTAAATACAATAGCGTAACGGCAGACCCATGTAGCATTTTCAAATGGGCCTAATGTCTATTGCAGCTTGTTCCCATGGTTTTCTCGGCAACTCAACTGGTGTAAGTGGAGCAGGAACAGTTATAGCTACCTTGTCACTGAACTGGCAGTTAACACAGAAAGCTAAGACAGAATAGCCTATAAGTTCGTCAAGCTGTGGCCACCAGAACAGTTCATTCAGTCTCTGCTTGGTACGGACTATGCCTTGGTGTCCCTCATGTGCTAAATCACCAACTCTGGCACATAATGAAACAGGAACAACTAGTTGATCAGTCCCTCTCAGTATCACTGAACCATGAACTGACAGCTCATCTCGTACCAGAAAGTATGAAGTAAGATTCTCGGGCAGACCTTGTTTGCATTTGAGCCAACCTTTTTGAATCTGGTTGTGTAGCAGTGACAGTTCTGGGCAAGTTTCACTAGCAGAAGTGAACTCTGAAAGAGAAATGGCACACAGTGACTCCTTAAAAACAGGTGCAATCATGTCAAGTTCCTCTGCAGCCTCATTTTCAGCAGTTGGCGGTAGCCTGGAAAGGCAGTCAGCAGTGATGTTCCCTTTCAGTTCGGTCTCTCGGTGCAACATACTTGCTATGGGAATTGCGCCCCCGCGCGATTACCTGAAGGAATACATTCACGCCTTTTACGGCAAGAGGCGTCACCCCACACCAGAGGTACCGCCCTTTAGGTACTTAGGCGACTGATGCCCCTCCATCTTCCTCTTTTTTGCCCTTCACCTCGCAAAAACCTGAACTACCTCTCTTCGCGGGACTTCTCTGCTGCTCCATCGCTCAACTTGAGGTGAGCTCGCTCCCTGCACAGAGTGTACAGAGAATGTTTCCCTGCGTACTGCTGGACTGGCGAAAGCTAGCCCAGCACATTTCTATAACCCCAAGGTTTTCTTCTCTCCTCTCTCCAACAGGTTGCTTCGCTCGACGACGTTATAACTGCGTCACAACCGCTGCCTCGGCTAACACAAGCTTAGCGAGCTAGCCAGCGAAAGCGACACGACGGAGGAGACACTCGAACAAAGAAGAAAAAGGATTCTGGAAGGTCTCGCTCGCCTTATCTCGGACATGCCTCCGGAGAAAGGGAAGCGAAAGACTAAACTTCAAAGGAAAGCCAGCGGGACGGCGAGCCCAAACTTGCGCGTCTGTCCCAGCGGCTGTGGATTTTACCTGGCAGCGATGGACACTTACAAGGCCTGTCCAGTCTGCCTGGGTATATTTCATGCAAGACAAGCTCTGGACGCGCCCGACTCTTGCCCACATTGCAGCCAGATGCTGGACGCGGTGCTACGGCAGCGCGTGGACCTCGTGGCTAAAGCCATGGGAGGCTCAGCTGGTCCACAGGACCCAGACACCACGGAGACCCTCACTCCGACGCCAGAGCTCAAACACATGGCTCTACACGACAGCACGCACGTCGAATGGGGCGACAGCCCTGACCCGCTTGCTCCCATGGGGGACCTAACAGTCGAGTTCGACACCAGAGGCATGATGAATGAAGACGAGATCTCCATCTCAGCCTCGGGCGAATTTTCAGCGGAGGAACCAGAACTCGAGATCGAGGATCCGGGAGAGCACCTCCCTAGGACCTCGATACCTGCACTCCCTGAAACGGACTTCTCCATCCCGGCCCTGTTCGACCTGTGCCACAGAGCGGCGGACGCGTTGAACATCCCCTGGCCGGAGCCCCCACCTCGCCAACAGGTCACGAGGCTGGCGGGGAACTATTTTTATTCAAAACAACAGGCTGCAACAAGGCAAAGGATGCCCGTGTTCCCAGACTTCCTCACGGAACTGACCCGCACCTGGCCTCAGCCACGAGCGCCCATGCTTCTCCCCCTCTCACAATTCCTCGACGTGGAGGGCATGGATCAGGTGGGAATAGCTAATGCACCTCAGATTGAGGACACGCTAGCGTCCCACCTAGCTCCCAGATCGTCAGGAACAAAGCCGACTCTCCCCAGCAAAGCTTGCAGAGCCTCAGCGTCGCTTCTCGAAAAGTGCTACAAAGCTCAAGGACTCGCGGCGCGCGCGATGAACGCGTCAGCGATGATGCAGGCTTACCTCACAGAAAAACTCCAACAACTGAAGGAAATTTCGGATAAGCAAGCTGCTGACAAACTACTGGACGAAGCCCACAGAGCTACAGACTTTGTCCTTCGTATGATGGGTACAGCTGCTTTGGCTCAGGGCAAATGTATGGCGGAAGTGGTCATTGCGCTCCGCCACCTGTGGATGACGCTGACTGATTTACCAGAAGGACAAAAGGTACCTTTTCTCTACCACTCGATAGAAGCGGAGGGACTTTTTGGCTAGACTTTGGAGCAAATCCAAACCAAGCTGGACCAAAGGCGCAGGCAGGCTGAAGCTCTCAGGGTGGGCATCCCTCGTCGGAGTTTCGCCCCACCCAGAGAGCCCGCTGGAAGCAGACCTGCACAGCCGCGGCACCGCTCGACGACGCGTGCACCACCGCAGAAGCGGACAGCATACGAGAAGGAGCCTCGGCAGAGACCCCCGCCGAACCAACCTCGCTCCGAGCACGCATGGACTAAAAACAGGTTTGTCCCATGCCAAGCAAGCAGGCACAGGGCCTCCTCGGCACACCGGGACACTCGTCAAAAATAGCAAGTATGTTGCACCGAGAGACCGAACTGAAAGGGAACTGAAAGTTATGCACCATAACTCATGTTCCCTGAAGGAAGGGAACAAGGTGCAACATAGCTGGCCCTTTTCAATGGTGAAAGCTCGGTGAAGTGCAAATTTTTGAGGAAGATGGAGGGGCGTCAGTCACCTAAGTACCTAAAGGGCGGTACCTCTGGCGCGGGGTGACACCTCCTGCCGTAAAAGGCGTGAATGTATTGCAACCTTTATTTATACAGGCTAGCCTCGTTGAGCCACGGAGACTCATTTACAAGAGGGACCTGTCTCACTCACACCCAGGGTCAATTTAGAGTTACCAATCAGCCTAACATGCATGTTTTTGGACTGTGGAAGGAAACCGGAGCACCCGGAGAAAACCCACGCATGCATGGAGAGAACATGCAAACTCCATCCAGAAAGGCCCCCGGACCGGGATTTGAACCGGAGACCTGCTCGCTGAGAGACAGCAGCTCTACCAGTTGTGCCACCGTGATGCCACCGTGCTACCCTATTCCTTCAGGTAATCCTTCAGGTAATCGTGCGGGGGCGCAATTCCCATAGCAAGTATGTTGCACCTCGTTCCCTTCCTTCAGGGAACATGAGTTATGGTGCATAACTTTCAGTTTTGGTGTCCTGGGCGATAGTGACGTCATATGTGAAGCAGAGCAGATGAGCTGACCATCTGGTGATCCTCAGTCCAGCATGGCCAGAACCTGAAAGTTATGCACCATAACTCATGTTCCCTGAAGGAAGGGAACGAGGTGCAACATAAATGCTATGGGAAATTGCGCCCCGCACGATTACCTGAAGGAATACAATCACGCCTTTACGGCAGGGACGTCAGCGTCGTGCCAGAGACCCCGCCCTCTGGGTATTTAAGGCGCTGACGCCCATCCATCATTCTCCAAAATGCACTTCACCGAGCTTTCAGCATTGAAAGGGCCAGGTATGTTGCACCTCGTTCCCTTCCTTCAGGGAACATGAGTTATGGTGCATAACTTTCAGTTCCCTTATCAGTCATGTCACTCGGTGCAACATAAATGCTATGGGAACGTAATTCAATCACGCCCTTGAAATGCTCAGTAAAATGCATGCTAGTGTGAACGTCTGCCTTTATTCAGCAGGCATCCCAAGGCTGCTTTCTACTGTGTGTTAGAAAGGACAGCCTGAGTGACATCACACGCAGTAACATCCAAACTGTAATGCTTTGCAAACGTGTTCATTGAGCTCCAGTTCGCAGCAGCACAGATGTCTGCAACTGGTACACCCTTGAACAGTGACCACGAGGTGGCCAAGCCCCGAGTGGAGTGGGCACGCACTCCAGAGGGCACCTGTTGACCTTTGCTACTGTACGCCCTTTTTATGGCCTCAGTCACCCAGTGTGAGAGGCGCTGCTTTGATAGGGCCTTTCCTGTAGCTGGTGCAGCAAAGCACACAAACAGTTGATTTGTTTTTCTCCATTCAGCTGTTCTCTGCATGTAAGCGCTTAAAGCTCTCACAGGGCAGAGAGCCTTCAGCCTTTCCTGTTCCTGAGTGAGGACAGGAGCAGGTGGAAAAGAAGAGAGATCAAAGTCCAGACTTCTGGGGTTCAAAGTCAAGACCTTGGGGATATACGCAGGATTAGGCCTTAGGGTGACCTTTGACCCATCAGGGGCAAACCTGGTACACATTGGGTGTACGGACAAAGCATGGAGGTCACCCACACGTTTCGTTGAGCAAAGAGCCAGGAGAAGAGCGGTCTTATAAGATAATAAATCTATCTTAATCTCGCTCAGTGGTTCGAATGGGGGATCACAGAGAGCCCCCAAGACCATACTAAGATCCCATCCAGGGATCTAGATCCTGCTGGGGGGTCTCTTCCTTAGCACGTCCTTCATAAATCTTATTATGAGCGGGTACGCGCTAGGTATCCTGCTCCCCCAACCTTCGGGACAGGCCGAAATTGCTGATAAGACCACCTTAATCGTTGAGAAAGAACGCCCTTTCTCCAGCAGGTCCTGAAGAAAGGTGAGGAGCTGGGCCAAGTCACATGAATAAGAAATAATATTTCTTTCTGTGCACCAAGCTTCAAAAATGCGCCATTTCCATGCGTAGAGAGACTGTGTTGATGCAGCTCATGCGTTTTGAATGGTATTTACCACGTTCACGGGGAGGCCTGAGGCCACCAGCTTGTTCCTCTCCGCCACCAAGCTGAACTTTTCCACAGTTCTCAGCCTAAGTGGTGAGACTGTTCCTCCTGGTGATGTGGAAGGTCCCTGGAGAGGAGCAGGTGGTAGAACCAGCTCTCCCCCAAGGGCCCTTATTTCTGAGGTCCCTTGAAGGCCAACCAAGTTAGGGAGAGGGCCTTCCTGCAGATGTACTGTCATACTACTCTGATCGAGAGTGTTTGGAGGCAGAGACAATCTGCTGTCATTATTAGACAAAAGCGGAACAGAATGTCTGTTTTTCATCTTTTTGTTGGAGGTCATTGATCGGATGGGCTGCAAGTTTTGTATACGAGCAGATCTCCTGACTCCAGCCCGTTTCCTGGTTGGGTCTGGTTTACTGGTCTCCAGCCTCATCAGAGCCCTGGAGCCCGACGAACCTCCGGGGAGCTGTGTTTCACCCGGTGGAGAGGTGTCATTTAAGATCAGAACTGAGTCAGCACAGTGAGTACGGCCACACGCTGCAGGATCACTGCTTGAGCATGGCGTGTCGCCCATTGAGGATAAGGAGACAGCTTCAGCACGAGAATGTGGAGCTGTTCGAGATGGTCCTTTGTGTTGAGCAGATCTTAGATTGGTTGGTGACAGAGAGTTCATTCCTCTTTGATTAAAGGAAAGAGGAGTCTGATTTAGCCCTGGTGCCATTTCTGTTCTGCACTGAGTGTTTACACAGGTTGCAGTTTCATCACAACTGCCTTTGTGGACGTGTGATACTGGTGTTGGCCTGCGGGCTTCTGCCATGGCCCCCCGTCCCTTACTGGCATCCGTTGAATAGGTGGCCAGGAAGGTGGGTCGTAAGATTCTGTCGGCGTGCACCCACGGAGCGCAGACGTGTCACGGGTTTGTTTGATTTGTGATTTGTGGTTTACAACGGAGGCGGGGCTGGAGCACGTGACAACCCTCACCTGTCTCTGTGAAGAGTGTCAGGCCTGCTTGCAGGCGCCTCTGGGCCAGTTTGTTGCAGACAGACGCGAGGCACCTTGCTAGGGTTTATTGATTAGGCTAACACCCCGTGAGCCGCGAGGGAGGGGGGGATGATTGCCCTCGCCCTTTATATCGGCTAGAAGAACAGAGAGGGCCGTGTTGCTGATGTTATTTTTTTTGTGAGTCAAGAAAACAGAGAGGGGCTGTTTTTTTAGCTTTATTCGTGCTTATGTGTAACAACATATTTGACTTTATGTCACTCACAGCAGAGAGAACATGATCCGTGTCTAAAACAAAGTCACCAGCTTTTTGTACCGTGCTACAAACAAAGTCTGGACGTGAAAAGGTCATTTCCCGTACCACGTGGGCGGGTGATCCTGTAAAGTCAAGGAGCGGGCCTGGTTCATCAGGCACGCTTCTGTCTGGTGTCCCGATTTGCCGAGGAAGCCCTGTGTCAGACCGCCTGGCGGGGAACAAATCTGTTTTTACTCCAGGCGTGTTCGGTCCGAGGTGGGCCCGACGGTGGTCTCTGCCGGTGCTCGGCCTCGTATGCTGGCCGCTTTTGCGGTGGGGCACGTGTGGCTGAGTGGTGTCGAGGCTGCACGAGTCTGCCCCCAGCTGACTCCCTGGGGGGGGGCGAAGGCTCTCCTGGGGATGCCCACCCGGAGAGCTTCAGCCTGTTTGCGCCTCTGGTCCAGCCTGGTCTGAATTCGATCCAGAGCTTTCCCAAAAAGTCCCGTCGGTTCTATCGAATGGTGGAGAAAATGAATTTTTTGTCCCTCCGGGAGGTCAGTTAGGGTCGTCTATAGATGGCGTATTGCGATGACCACCTCAGCCATGCCTCTGCCTTGTGCAACAACTGCTGTCCCCATCATGCGGAGCACAAAGTCTGTTGCCCTGCGGGCTTCATCCAGCAGGTCTGCAGCAGCTTGCTTGTCAGACATTACCTGGAGCTCCTGCTGTCTTTCAGCTAGGTACACTTGCATCATGTCGGACGCGTTCATTGCGTGCGCTGCGAGAGCCTGAGCTTTGTAGCATTTCTCGAGCAGAGAAGCCGAGGCTCGACAGGCTTTGCTGGAGAGAGTTGGTTTTGTCCCGGATGACATGGAAGCCAAATGAGATGCCAGCGTGTCCTCAATTTGAGACACGTTGGCTATTCCCGCTTCATCCATCCCGTCCACGTCGAGGAACTGCGAGAGCGGCAGCTACATGGGAGCTCTGTGCTGAGACCAGGTGCGAGTCAGCTCTGTGCGGAATTCCGGAAAGACAGGCATCCTTTGCCTCATGGCGGCCTGCTGCTTTGAATAAAAATAGTTTCCTGCCAACCTCGTGACCTGTTGATGAGATGGAGGCTCCGGCCATGGGATCTGCAGCGTGTCCACTGCTCTGTGACACAAGTCGAACAGAGCAGGGATGGAAGAGTCAGTCTCTGGGAGCACAGGTACTGGGGTATGGGAGAGGTCTTCTCCCTGTTCCTCGTATTCGATGTCGGCATCATCCGCAGAAAATTCACCTGAGGCTGAAATCGAGACCTCGTCCTCGTTCATCATGCCTCGAGTGTCGAATTCAACTGTTAAGTCCACCATGGGAGCCAGCACATCTGGGCTGTCGCCCCATTTGACTCGGGTGCTGTCATCCAGAGCCATATGCTCTCGAGCTCCGGCGTGGGAGTGAGGGGCTCAGTAGTGTCCGGGTCTGCTGGCGACGCAGCAGCGCCCATGGCCTTGGCGACGAAGTCCGCCCGGTGCCTCCTCACCACCTCCAGCATCTGGCTGCAGTGTGGACAAGAGTCGGGCGAGTCCAGCGCCATCTTTGCGTGCAACATCCCCAAGCAGACGGGACAGGCCTCGTGGGTGTCCGTCGCTGAGAGGGGAAAACTGCAGCCGTTGGGGCAGGCGCGCGAGGTTGGACTCGCCGTCCTGCTGGTCTTTTTCGGAAGTCTTGTCTTTTGCTTCCCTTTCTCCGGAGGCATGTCCGAGATAAGATGAGCGAGTCCTTCCAAAATCCTTTTTCTTTTTATTTGAGACCTCTCCTCTGTCGCATCGCTTTCGTTGGCTCGCCCGCTACGAATTAGCATGGGTAACGGTGTGACGCAGATAGCGCCGTCGAGCGAAGCAGTCTACGGAGAGAGGAGAAGAAAAAACTTCGTGGTTAAGGAAAAATGTGCCGGACTAGCTTTCGCTAGCCCAGAAGTACGCAGGAATAATTCTCTGTACGTCCTGTGTAGGGAGCAAGCTCACATCTGGTCGAGCGATGAAGCAACGGAGAAGTCCCGCGAAGAGAGAGAAAGTTCAGGTTTAAGTGAGGTGAAGGGCAATAAGAGAATGATGGAAGGGCGTCAGCGCCTTAAATACCCAGAGGGAGGGGTCTCTGGCACAACGCTGACGTCCCTGCCATAAAGGCGTGATTGTATTCCTTTAGGTAATCGCGCTGGCCCCAATTTCCCATAGCATTTATGTTGCACCAGTGACATGACTGATAAGGGAACTTTGGAGGTGAGTAAGATTGTAAGTGCTTGGTGATCTGTATGAAAGACAAAGTGATGACCCCAGAGGTAGGTTCTTCACCTTTCCGTTAACGTGAATTCAGCTGCCATGTCAGCTTGTTCATTTTTACGTTATTAAAGTATTTCTTATTTTATCACATGGTCTCTTAGTCCTGATTGCATCTGGGTGCAACCACCGCACCAAATCCTGACAACACTGACTAAAACCTGAAAGTTATGCACCATAACTCATGTTCCCTGAAGGAAGGGAACGAGGTGCAACATAAATGCTATGGGAAATTGCGCTCCGTGCGATTACCTGAAGGAATACAATCACGCCTTTATGGCAGGGGCGTCAGCGTCACGCCAGAGACCCCGCCCTCTGGGTATTTAAGGTGCTGACGCCCATCCTACTTCCTCCAAAATGCACTTCACCGAGCTTTCAGCATTGAAAAGGGCCAAGTATGTTGCACCTCGTTCCCTTCCTTCAGGGAACATGAGTTATGGTGCATAACTTTCAGTTCCCTTATCAGTCAGTCACTCGGTGCAACATAAATGCTATGGGAACGTAATTCACTCACGCCCTTGAAATGCTCAGTAAAATGCATCCTAGTGTGAACGTCTGCCTTTATTCAATAGGCATCTCAAGGCCGCTTTCTACTGTGTGTTAGAAAGGACAGCCTGAGTGACATCACACTCAGTAAGGTCCAAACTGTAATGCTTTGCAAACGTATTTGAAGAGCTCCAGTTCACAGCCGCACAGATGTCTGCAACTGGTACACCCTTGAACAATGACCACGAGGTGGTTAGGCCCCGAGTGGAGTGGGCATACACTCCAGAGGGCATCTGTTGACCTTTGCTACTGTACGCCCTTTTTATGGCCTCAGTCACCCAGTGTGAGAGGTGCTGCTTTGATAGGGCCCTACCAGAAGCTGGGGCCGCAAAGCACACAAACAGTTGGTTTGTTTTCCTCCATTCAGCTGTTCTCTGCATGTAGGTGCTTAAAACCCTCATGGGGCAAAGAGCCTTCAGCCTTTTCTGTTCCTGAGTGAGAGCAGCAGCAGGAGGAAAAGATGAGAGATCAAAGTCCAGACTTCTGGGGTTCAGAGTCAAGACCTTAGGGATATACGCCAGATTAGGCCTTAGGGTGACCTTTGACCCGTCAGGGGTAAACCTGGTATACATTGTGTGCACGGACAAAGCAAAGAGGTCACCCATACGTTTCGCCGAGCACAGGGCCAATAGCAGAGTGGTCTTGTAAGATAATAGATATATCTTAATGTTGCTCATTGGTTCGAATGGGAGGTCACAGAAGCCGTTTTCGCATTGACCGGCCCTCTATGGCCCGGGACGCCACGCCCCGCCTTCTAACCCGGGTTCAGCGTGTTCGCATTTTCCATTTTTTCCACGGCTCCACCCTCGTTTTGGAACCATCTCCACCGTGGTTCTATCGGGCCGAGCTCCCCCGGCCCAGTTTGACGTCATGTACTGCTCACATTTGATTCGTTGTTTGCAGCAGGGGCTGGACTCGTTCTAACAACAACCTCAGTACCGTAGGGCTGTATTTCATTCAAATGTAACTACAGAAACCCCTAAAACAATTGTTAGCTGAATTAGTTTTTCTGAGTTAAATTTTTGTTAATAACTGATCACAAATCAGCTTATGTTACAACGTAAATAACAACGAAGCGCGCACCCATTTCCGCCTTTCAGCGCGACTTGAATGTCATTAAAATATAACTAATATTGTCTAACTGTTGCGCGCAGCCAGGGTTTTAAAATATAACTAATAATCTCTAACTCCTTTGCGTAGCTAGAATGTTAAGAGCGGTGATTCCTTCATAAGCAACGTGAACTCCCAAAAAAAACAATCCGCCGCCGTGGCTTAGGGCGTTAATGCTCTTTTATCTTGACCAGACGAAGCGGGTTCGCGTCCCACCTGGGACAAGGTTTTTTTTACGTTTGTCTTTTATTGGAGTAAATAAAAAGGAGTTTTGTTAAGCATTTTACCAAACAAACTCCTTTTTATTTACTCCAATAAAAGACAAACGTAAAAAAAACCTTGTCCCAGGTGGGACGCGAACCCGCTTCGTCTGGTCAAGATAAGAGCATTAACGCTCTAAGCCACGGCGGCGGATTGTTTTTTTGGGAGTTCACGTTGCTTATGAAGGAATCACCGCTCTTAACATTCTAGCTACGCAAAGGAGTTAGAGATTATTAGTTATATTTTAAAACCCTGGCTGCGCGCAACAGTTAGACAATATTAGTTATATTTTAATGACATTCAAGTCGCGCTGAAAGGCGGAAATGGGTGCGCGCTTCGTGGTTATTTACGTTGTGACATAAGCTGATTTGTGATCAGTTATTAACAAAAATTAAACTCAGAAACACTAATATATATATATATATTATCCAGCTAACAAATAATTTTTAGCGGAGTCTCCTCTCTTAAAACACGAACACTCCACCCACGTGAAGAGAGCACCCCACCCACTTCCAGAGAACTGCCCACCCACTTCAAGGCGGCTCTGCGGCAAATGCGTAATGAACGCGGGTGACCCAGAGCTGGCTCTGGGCCACCCAGGGACGAGCTGGACTGGAGGGCCGGTCAATGCGAAAACGGCTAGAGAGC
>JBBPBX010015110.1:0-12757 GCA_038048925.1 Garcialebias charrua
CTCGACAATAGAGGCGCGAAACATGGCCCACTCGGGCTCAATGTCCCCCGCCTCCCTCGGAACGTGTTCAAAGCTCTCCCGGAGGTGGGAGTTAAAGCTCCGTCTTACGGGAGACTCTGCCAGACGTTCCCAGCAGACCCTCACAATACGTTTGGGTCTGCCAGGTCTGACCGGCATCCTCCCCCACCATCGGAGCCAACTCACCACCAGGTAGTGGTCAGTTGACAGCTCCGCCCCTCTCTTCACCCGAGTGTCCAGGACATGCGGCCGCAGATCAGATGAGACAACAACAAAGTCGATCATCGAACTGCGACCTAGGGTGTCCTGGTGCCAAGAGCACATATGTACACCCTTATGCCTGAACATGGTGTTCGTTATGGACAATCCATGACGAGCACAGAAGTCCAACAACAAAACACCACTCGGGTTCAGATCAGGGGGGCCGTTCCTCCCAACCACACCCCTCCAGGTCTCACTGTCATTGCCCACGTGAGCGTTGAAGTCCCCCAGCAGAACAAGGGAGTCCCCAGGAGGCGCACTCTCCAATACCCCCTCCAAGGACTCCAAAAAGGGTGGGTAATCTGCGCTGCCGTTTGGCGCATAGGCACAAACAACAGTCAGAGCCCGTCCCCCCACACGTAGGCGAAGGGAGGCTACCCTCTCGTTCACCGGGGTGAACCCCAACGTACAGGCACCAAGATGGGGGGCAACAAGTATGCCCACTCCTGCTCGGCGCCTCTCACCAGGGGCAACTCCAGAGTGGAAGAGTGTCCAACCCCTCTCAAGGAAACTGGTTCCAGAGCCAGAGCCATGCGTTGAGGTGAGTCCGACTATTTCTAGCCGGAACCTCTCAACCTCACACACTAGCTCAGGCTCCTTCCCCACCAGAGAGGTGACATTCCATGTCCCAATGGCCAGCTTCTGTAGCCGAGGATCAGACCGCCAGGGTCCCCGCCCTCGGCCACCACCCATCCCACATTGCACCCGACCCCTTTGGCCCCTCCCATAGGTGGTGAGCCCATGGGAAGGGGGACCCACGTCTCCTCTTCGGGCTGTGCCCGGCCGAGCTCCATGGGTGAAAGCCCGGCCACCAGGCGCTCGCCAACGTGCCCCACCTCCGGGCCTGGCTCCAGAGTGGGGCCCCGGTGACCCGCGTCCGGGCGAGGGAACATTTTGTCCATTTATTTTACTCATCATAAGGGGTCTTTGGGCTGCACTTTGTCTGGTCCCTCACCTAGGACCTGTCTGCCTTGGGTGACCCTAATAACCAAACTTCTTCAAATCAAAACTGTCCTACAAGTCAATCCTCAGTTAATCACACCTTCTCTTTTCCTCTGTTATCAGTCAGTGAGGTAAATAAACTGTTAAAAGGTCTTGATCCTAAAAAATCTGCAGATCCAGATGAACTTCCACCTTATTTCTTAAAGCTGGCTGCTCATATCATTTCAGTCCCTGTGGTCCACATCTTTAATCTGTCCATAAGCCAAAACTCCATTCCGGATGCTAGGAAAACAGCCTTTGTTCTTCCTTTGCTGAAGGGAGGTGACCCCACCTCAATGAACAATTATCGACCAATCTCTAAACTCTGCATTTTAGCCAAGGTTCTAGAAAAATTGATAAATTCTCAAATAAAAAAATATCTGGACTCATTTAACATCTTACCTCTCCATCAATCTGGTTTCAGGAAACAACACAGCCCAACGACTGCTTCACTGAAGGTTCTTAATGACGTTGTTGAAGCATTGGATGCTAAGGATTATTGTGCTGCACTTTTCTTAGACCTGTCTAAAGCTTTTGACACTGTGGATCATAACATCTTGTGTCATAAGCTCTCAGAAATCGGTTTCTCAGATCACACCATTGGTTGGTTTTCTAACTATCTTTCCGATCGGAGGCAATGTGTTCAACATAATGGTACTTCTTCCAGTTATTTAACAGTTAAAAATGGTGTACCACAAGGCTCAGTCTTAGGACCAACCCTCTTTACAATCTACATAGGTAATGTAGGTCAGAGCATCCCTGATGCATCCTTACATTTCTATGCTGATGACACAGTTGTTTACTGTCAAGCTAAAACAGTTGCTAAGGCTTTCCAGCTTTTGCAATCCGCTTTTGACATCATCCAGTCAGATTTGTTCCATCTCAAACTTGTCCTAAATGCTGATAAAACCAAAGGGATGCTTTTTCAAATAGGAAGTCGGTCCCAGCAGTTCTTCCTCTGATTTTATCCTCAAATGGTGTCCCTATTGAGTTTGTTGATTCCTATAAATATTTGGGTATCCTGGTCGATTCGCATCTCTCTTTTAAACTCCACGTGGAAAACCTAGTAAAGAAACTGAAAGTTAAACTGGGTTTCTTTTTCAGAAACAGATCATGTCTAACACTGAATGCTAGGAAACACCTTGTATCTGTGACTTTCCTTCCCTCCATTGATTACGGTGACATTATCTACATGAACGCTCCTACAAGCACCCTGCAGATGTTGGATGCTGTCTATCATGGTGCACTAAGATTCATAACTGGTTGTGATTATCGTACCCACCACTGCACCCTGTATTCACTGGTTAACTGGACATCATTAACCTCACGCAGACTCTTCCACTGGTACATTTTCATCTTTAAATCACTTCTTGGTCTGCTGCCCTCATACATCTCCTCCTACATGTCTTTGCGTGAGTGCAGCTACAGCGTGCGCTCTCAGGACATGATTACCTGCAGTGTTCCGTCAGTGAGGACTGAACTTGGAAAAAGGGCCTTCTCCTACTCTGCTCCTGCTTCATGGAATATCTTACAAAAAGATCTGAAGCTCTCGACCTTGACCTCTTTAAATGGCTTTAAGAATCTGTTGGAATCCTAGCAAAAACAATGCAGACATGCTCCTGTTTTTGATTTTCTACATTTGCCTTATAATCTGTCTGTTTTGCTACTTTGATATCTTAGTTTTAACTTGTAAAAAAAAAAATCTGTATTTCTCTCTTATGTTTGTCTATTGTTGATTGTTCAAGGAAAATCTGAAAGTTATGCACCATAACTCATGTTCCCTGAAGGAAGGGAACGAGGTGCAACATACTTGCTATGGGAATTGCACCCCCGCGCGATTACCTGAAGGAATACATTCACGCCTTTACGGCAGGGGCGTCAGCGTCGTGCCAGAGGCCCCGCCCTCTGGGTATTTAAGCGGCTGACACCCATCCATCTTTCTCCAAGATTGCACTTCACCGAGCTTTCAGCATTGAAAGGGCCAGATATGTTGCACCTCGTTCCCTTCCTTCAGGGAACATGAGTTATGGTGCATAACTTTCAGTTCCATTTCAGTCTGGTCTCTCGGTGCAACATACTTGCTATGGGAACGTAATTCATTCACACCCTTGAAATGCTCAGCAAAGTGCATGTGAGAACATCTGTCCTAAAAAGACAGGCAGCTCCTAGCTGCTTTCTACAGGGAATGTAGAGAGCACATGCTAAGAGGAAAAAATGCCGAATGTAAAGAACATCAACGTGATGTTTCCACTGGGCATATATTTGTACAACACCAACTAGAGACAGCCTAAGCGTGCTTCACCAGTGTGAGTACTCATCATCTCCTTTTCCCTCTGAAACAGGGGTCAGGCACCCGGATGCCCCAAGGACCATTTGAGGTGCCCTCGGACCTGTTCTAAAAATAGCACAACTCACTACTAAGCTGCATTTAAAATGTCATTTTATTCAGTTATTCTTTTTTGTATTTATATATATTTTATAATGTCTATCTTAAAAATATGTTCTTAAAAATATGTTTATTATACGTTTTTTTCAAATTACGCTTTGTTATTTCTGACGAGTTTATCAAACTGGTGCCCTTTGTATGACTCCGTACCCACGAAGTAGCTCACAGTTTCAAAAAGGTTGGTGATCCCTGCTCTGGAGCATCCTGAGAAACAGGAGGAGCAATGGACCCACTACGTCACAAGCAATTGGGTGACAAATGTGGAGGTAGAAAACCCAGGCCAAGCACAGGGTAACCTCCCAGGTCCTTACTAGAAAACCTTTCTTTCTTTTTTTTTATATATATAGGGCACGACTAACAAGTGGAGCCCATCCTGATGTTGGAGATCAGTTAGGGAGAGGGGAAACCCTTCCAATAGACATCTCCTAGGCAAAACATAAACACCAAGGGGTACCCTTGTGAATGTTGTTACTGTTTGTTTTGGGACAAAGCAACCAAAGCCTTAGGCTCTCAGCCAGTTCCCTTCAGAGGCCAGGCTGAAAGTTGCCATAACCCTGGCCATGGGTGTAGAAGCTGTCCACGTGCCTGAGTCAGCAGGTCCCTGTGAGAAGGCAATTGCCATGAGCATCCTCTGCGCCAGTCCGAGGAGGGCCCGGGACCTTGTCCCTCCCTCTCTGTTGATGAAGGACACTGTGGTCGTGTTATCTGATTTCACCAGGATATGTTGTCCAGCAATCAGACCTTTATTGAAGAAGTATTTTAATGGCAGGAATACGGCCAGCAACTCCAGGAAGTTGATATGTAATCTCGCTTCCTGTTCATTCCAAAGGCCGCGGGCGTTCTGATTTCTACAGATCGCCCCCATCCTGTTTTTGAGGCGTCCGTCGTGATGACCACACGAGATGACACCCTTACAGTGAGACTCCTTCCATGAAAACGGACAAATCTCTCCAGGGTTCCAGGGCCTTCAGGCCCTCTGAATCTATCCTAACCTTTTCTGCTTGATTAGGCAGGGTGGGTTGTATTCGTCGGTTTAGCCATACTTGTATGGACCGCATTTTCAGTAATACATGTGGCACACAGGGAATGGCTGCCGCCAAGAGGCCTAAAAGGCATTAGCAGGTTTTCACAGGGACCCGTTGGTCCAGTTTAAATATTTCCAGGCAACGGCAAATGGAGGAAACTCTTTCCTTCGAGAGCCATGCCCTGTACTGGACAGTATCAATCTGTACTCCCAGAAATACGGTAACCCGTGATGGAGTCAAATCACTTTTTCGTAGGTTTATGACAAAACCGAGAGACTCCAGGTGAGAGATCACCTTATAGGAGTTTGACTGGGCCTGCTTTCTGCTTTCAGACAGAATCAGCAGGTCATCCAAGTAATTCATGACCCTGAGTCCTTGATTCCTAAGAGTGGTCAGGGCTGCATCCAGACATTTAGTAAATGTACGCGGAGCAGTCTTTAAACTGAAGGATAAAGCTTTGAATTCATAAGTGCTTTCCTCGAACGCAAAGCGGAGGAACTTTCTGTGTTTCCTCCACACGCCTATATGGAAATAGGCATCTTTTAAATCCATTGTACACACGTAATCTCCTGGTCTCACAGACTGGAGAACTTGCCGCAGTGTAAGCATCTTGAACTTAAATGTTTTGATCCTTTTGTTGAGAGGCCTGAGATCCAGAATTGGTCTCAGGGAATGATCCTTTTTGGGCACCAGGAAGTACTTGCTTTAGGGGCCAGAGCGTAGTTTGCGTCCTGAGACCAAACTAATCACTCCCTTTTGCAGCATTGTCAAAACTTCCTCCCTCAGCACGTGTGCACGTGTAGGGTTGATCTTAGATTGCAGCACCCCTGTGAAGTGGGGCGGTCTTTTTGAGAACTACAACTTGAGCCCGTGACATATCGTTGTCATGACCCAATCATTTGGTAGACACGCCTTCCAGGCCTGCGCATGCGTGCTAAGCCTGGACGGCATGTTTCATTGCTGCTCATCGTGTTTTAGCGCTGGAGGGGTGGCCTTTGACCCCTCTCGTGCTTTTTTGAGCAGGCTGGTCGGCCCGACAGAAGATATCGCGAGATCTGACCGTCTCTGGCAGAGCTCGTGTATCTTGCTGCGGTTCATAGTTTGACCACATGGTTTGTTTATAAAAATGGGACTCGAGTCAAGAACCAGGGCAGTTTTTGCTTTGGTACTTTTATTTTTGTACATGTTTGAAACAGTGTTTGTTTTGTTTACACATGCAATAGGCGAGTCATGTTTGGTGCGCGCACACATGTCACCAGTTCCTCGTAGTTTCTTATGAGCAGAGACTGGGATCAAAAGGTTAGGTTCCCATACCACATGGGCGGGCGAACCTGTAAAACTGTCAGTCCGTCCTGGTTCATCAGGCCCGAGACTGTGTTCCGTACGGGGTCACCGAAGGGGCCCCCGGCTGGTACTGGAAAGTTTCACTGTCACCAGCGGGTCTCTTCCGTGGGAGGCCACGCATGTTTTCCTTTGAGGGAGCAAAACTTTTCCTCGGCAACCCCTCGCGGAGGGCTTCTGCTTGTTTGCGTCTTTGTTCCAGCCTGGCCTAGCCGCGCTCCAGGGCTCCTGCGAAGAGTCCCGTTGACTCGATTGGGTGCTGGAAGAAAGTAGACCTCTGGTTTTCCGGGAGGTCCGACAATGTTAGCCAAAGATGGCACTGGGCGACAACTATTTCCGCCATTGCCTTGCCTTGGGAAATGGCTATTGTCCCTATCATGCGGAGCACGAGGTCAGAGGCACGGCGGGCCTCCTCCATGGCCTCTGTTGCGGCCTGCTCGTCTTTTGTTACCTGGATATCTTGCAGTTTTTCTGCCATGTACGCCTGTACCATGGTCGATACATTCATTGCGCGAGCCACGAGGCCCTGAGCCTTGTAGCACTTCTCGAGTTGTTTCTCCGAAGCGCGGTAGGCCCTGCTGGGTAGCGCTGGTTTCGTCCCCGTGGCTGCGGGGGCCAGGTGAGTCACCAGAGTCTCCTCTATCAGGGGTGCGCTGGCAAGGCCCACTGTCTCCACTACATCAAGGAGTCGGGATAGTGGCAGCATGATGTGAGCTCCAGGTTCTGCCCAGGAGCGTTTGAGCTCCATGAGGAAGTCCGGAAAAATTTGCATTTTCTGCGACGTTGTCGGCTGCTTTGCATAGAAGTAGCTTCCCGCTAACCTCTTAGCCTGTTGGCGAGGCGTGGGGTAAGGCCACGTGACCTGCAGGGCATCTGCCGCCCTATGGCACAGGTTGAACAGAGCAGGTACCGACAAGTCCGGTTCCGGAAGGATTTGCGCCAGGTTCTGGGAGGAATCCACAGTTTCTCCTTTGTGACCATATTCGGCGTCTTGGTCGGACACTTCGGGCGTCGAGTCCTCGACGGCAACTGAGAAGTCCGACACGTCCTCTCCGACTCGACCGCTGCATTCCAGGTCCACGTTTTCAAGCTCCGGTTCGGGAGCGAGCAGTTTAGTGCGACGTGCGACCTTCAGCGCCGCGTTCCTAGCCATGGATTTGGCCAACGCATCAGCGCGGCGTTTCCTCACTACCGCCGACATTCGACGGCAGTGGGAGCAGGAGTCGGGGAATTCCAGCGCTTTCCTTGCGTGCAGAATCCCTAGGCAGACAGGACAGGCCTTGTGGGTGTCTGTCGCCGAGAGGGAGTAGCCGCATCTGCTGGAGCATGGGCGCGAGCGAGGACTCGTCATCCTGGTTTTCTTCCTCTTTGTCCTTCGTTTTCCTTTCTCGGGAGCCATGTCCGGAGACGAGAAGATTAGAAGTTGGTCCTAGTTTCCTTTTGTTCGAAGCTGTCTTCTCTGTCGTCTTGCTTTCGCCATTAGCCTGCTAATGATTAGCAGGAGGTTGTGACTTAGTTAGCGCCATCGAGTGAAGCAGCTACGGAAAGAGAAGAAAACTTTGAGGTAAGTAGAAAAACGCTAGACTAGCTTTCGCCAGCCCAGCAATACGCAGGAAAATTTCTCTGTACGTTCAGTGTAAGGAGCAAGCTCACCTCAGTCGAGCGATGCGACAACAGAGAAGTCCCACGAAGTTCAGGTGTTAAGCGAGGTGAAGGGCAAAAACAAGAAAGATGGATGGGCGTCAGCCGCTTCAATACCCAGAGGGCGGGGCCTCTGGCGCGACGCTGACGCCCCTGCCGTAAAGGCGTGAATGTATTCCTTCAGGTAATCGCGCGGGGGTGCAATTCCCATAGCAAGTATGTTGCACTGAGAGACCAGACTGAAAGGGAACTACTATTGCTGTTGTCATCATTCTTTAGTTTGTAGACAGGTCTCTCTTGTATATGAGTCCTCGAGGCTCAATGAGATTAACCTGCCTAAATAAAGGTTGAATGAATGAAAATTGTTGAAATATAACAAAATAGAAATCCTTAAACCACAAAAATTTGACGCCACTCCGTTTTTGTTTTTATTTCCAGAAGTAAGTTGCGCTCAGTGTCTTCTTCAGAGGTTTTCGATTTGTTTCCTTCAGTAATTCTTGGTGCAGCACCATTACAGGCGAGGGGGGAACAGGTTGGCTCGAATGACTCAGTGCAGTGTGAATTAACCACACCAGCTGAAAATGTAAATGTTACGAATTTTGGTCTTCATTCAAACCGAGTCTACTGGACAAACTGGTCTACTGGAGGTGTGAAAACGACTGTGCTTTTTACTCCCCCCCATGTGTGTTCATTGTTCTGGGCTGAGGGTCTGTACATCTGGACCTATACTGTATCTGGACCTGCCATTCTGTGTTCATTTGTCTCTGCTTCCTGTCCTCTCAACCAACCAGTCAAAGCAGATGGCCGCTTGTCCTGAGCCTGGTTCTTCTGGAGGTTTCTTCCTTTTAAAAGGGAGTTTTTCTTTCCACTGTTGCCACTGTGCTTGTGTGACCAGCAGGTGGAGCTCTAGTCTTAAAAGTTAGATGATGCACCAGAACACAGACTGCAATATACAATATTTTATTAAATAGTTTCATTAAAACATTTCTTTCTTAAAAACCGAGGTTTCAAGTCTACCACTCAGTCCTTGAAAAGAAGGAAGACTCAAAAATAAGGGAAAACACTTTGAACCATAACCAGTCGTTGTCGTTGTCCAGTTCCCATTACTCTTTCAACGGGGTCAGAGATGTAATGCCCTGCCCACACCACCTTCCCGACCAGTACAGGTTTTGTTGAGAGTGGCCTGAACAATCATGGAAAGACAGGACAAGACAAGACAGCAGAGCATCCACAGCGTTGCAGCTCCAAACAGTAAAATCAGGTGCCTGAAACAGAAAACCCATTATTGTGGATTCAGGAAAATAATTAAAATCTAAATTGCAGGTAAACTTACCCGGAGGTGGAGACACAGCCAAACCTGGGATGAAGCAGGTCAGCAGGCGAGGGCTTAGCCGCACTCCACAACAATCGCCAACCATAGCCGGCAACGCCAGCAGAGTAACGCTGCAGAAATGGACAGGTGTAACACCCACAAACCCAACCATGATCCCAGTCACTAATTTGAAAAACTGGCACTTACAATCTCAGACGAGCAGATCAAGAGCACCAGCAAAATAAAGCAGCCGACTGGAGCAGCAGTGAGGGAAACAAAGACACACGCACCCCATAGCAGCCTACCCAGCTATAAAGTCGTCTGCCCTGCCCATTAATCAACGGTGCAAATCTAGCTGCACCTGATGCGCATCTAGCTGCACCTGGTGTGCAGAGTGGAAGGGAGGGGGAAGTGGAACACCATCTCACCACATTCTACCCCCTTTTTTCATTCAACCTTTATTTATACAGGCTAGCCTCGTTGAGCCACGGGGACTCATTTACAAGAGGGACCTGTCTCACTCACACCCAGGGTCAATTTAGAGTTACCAATCAGTCTAACATGCATGTTTTTGGACTGTGGGAGGAAACCGGAGCACCCGGAGAAAACCCACGCATGCACGGAGAGAACATGCAAACTCCACCCAGAAAGGCCCCCGGACCGGGATTTGAACCGGGGACCTGCTCGCTGAGAGGCAGCAGCTCTACCAATTGTGCCACCGTGCTGCCCTTTTGTTGCATCGTCACACCGACGATGGACCTACACACTTCAGCATTGTCATTGCTGCGTCCAGAACGCTACTTCATAAATATCGAAATCAAAAGCAGCATTAGTTGAACAGCCCAGCGGTGCTCCATGGCACCAAGCTTGGCTGAATGAAAATAACTCAAAGGGTTATCTGTATAGACCATACACCAATGGCCCAAAAGATATTCCCTAACTTGCTCAGTCATAGCCCATTTTAAAAGCCATGAACTGAAGAACCAGCATTAGTGGGATCTTTCACCTTGTCACAAAGATTAACATCTAACTTTAAATAGAGCTATAATTAGCCATCTTACGCCCTGAAGGGTTAAGACCTCAACTGGACAAGATGCCATCATTTTGACGCAGCTGCTAGTTGCAAGCCTGCTATTCCCCCACCTGGGTCATTCCTCTCTGCATTGGTGTGGTACTTTATTTCCTCCCTTGCTTCCCCTTCTAGATGATCCAAAAAGAAAGAGCCTCATCCGTTGCTGACAAAGGGTGGGCCCAAATACACGATTGGGCCTTTTCGATCCACTCACTGATCCCAATGCCAGTCCTACGACTGACCATGGGACACCGTTGGTCCCTGGGCACAACCACCAACCACTAAGCAACTACAGCGCAAACAGGCATGACACCACCAACCACAGCCGGGGAAGCAGCGGCGCCCGGCAAACCCCCAACCGTCGCCTTCTGCTGACCCACTCCATCCACCGGCCGTTGCACCACCTCCTACATACCTGCAGGGAAGAAGGAGAAGAAAGAAAAAAATGAAAAAGAGAGAGAAAGAAGAAAGAAAGAAAAAAAACTAACACACCAGTAGAAAATAAACTCCAAACCCACAAATAGCTCTTCCCTTGGACAACTACTGCTATCTTGTCTTACCACATAAAAAAATACATCCAACCAGTTAAAAATAAATGAAATAAAATAAAGTCTGTGTTCAATGGTGCTTCCTTCCAGCAACGCCAAATGTGACCAGCAGGTGGAGCTCTAGTCTTAAAAGTTAGATGATGCACCAGAACACAGACTGCAATATACAATATTTTATTAAACAATTTCATTAAAACATTTCTTTCTTAAAAACCAAGGTTTCAAGTCCACCACTCAGTCCTTGAAAAGAAGGAAGACTCAAAAATAAGTGAAAACACTTTGAACCATAACCAGTCGTTGTCGTCGTCCAGTTCCCAATGCTCTTTCAACTGGGTCAGAGATGTAATGCCCTGCCCACACCACCTGCCCGACCAGTACAGGTTTTGTTGAGAACGGCCCGAACAACCATGGAAAGACAGGACAAGACAAGACAGCAGAGCATCCACAGCGTTGCAGCTCCAAACAGTAATATCAGGTGTCTGAAACAGAAAACCCATTATTGTGGATTCAGGAAAATTAAATCTAAATTGCAGGTAAACTTACCCAGTGGTGGAGACAGCCAAACCTGGGAGGAAGCAGGTCTGCAGGCGAGGGCTTAGCCGCACACCACAACAATCCCCAACCACAGCTGGCAACGCCAGCAGAGTAACGCTGCAGAAATGGACAGGTGTAACACCCACAAACCCAATCATGATCCCAGTTACTAATTTGAAAAACTGGCACTTACAATCTCAGACGAGCAGATCAAGAGCACCAGCAAAATAAAGCAGCCGACTGGAGCAGCAGTGAGGGAAACAAAGACACACGCACCCCATAGTGGCTTACCCAGCTATAAAGGTGTCTGCCCCGCCCATTAATCAACGGTACACATGTAGCTGCACCTGATACGCATCTAGCTGCACCTGGTGTGCAGAGTGGAAGGGAGGGGGAAGTGGAACACCATCTCACCACACTTGCTCAGGATGGGAGACTGCAACGAAGCCAAGATTCAACTTGTCTGCTGCTTCCTCAGATAGAGAACTTTACTAAATGGCTTTTCTATGTATGTGAATGTTCCTGTAAAGTGCCCTGAGACAACTTTGTTATGATTTGGCACTATATAAATAAAGTGAATTGAATTGAATTGTTTGTTCTGATGATGGTCTCTGCTGCTTGATATAAAACTCAGAGTGAATTGTTTGGTTTGGTCTGCTTGAAGACAGGGTCTCATGTTGTTTCTTTCTACTCTCAGGAGTTTGTACCGGGACATCCTCTTCCTCTCCCTCGTGGCGTTAGGAAAAGATAACATTGACATTGGTAAGTCACAAAGTCTTTTTTTAATTAGTCACATTCTGCAGGTTTAGTAAAGATTTGGCATTTTCTCTGCAGATTTTCATTTTATTTTAGATTTTTTTTTAATGGTTAGTATATTTAGTAAGTGTGAGTGTTTTGATTGTATTTTTATTATCATTATTGTTTTTATAAATGTAATTAAAGTCCTGATTATACACACAGACTTTTCCTTAAATTTACAACTAAACATAAAAAAAATATAAAATTTCGAGATTAATTTCTGTAATCTGTTTTTACCACATATGAAAGCAATTTAACAGTTTTTACTGTAATTTCCAGACTATTGAATGCACCTGAATATACTGTACTTGTATGCTGCACCCTCTAAATTTAAAAAGACTAACAATTTTGTACATATACTGTATAGGCCGTGCTTGTCTATAAAACACGTGTTCACATTGTAACATTAGATATTTACACAAAAAGATTTTTTTTTACTTTTAATTAAATGTATACCAGTAATATACACAAATACATACAGTAAATTATTTTTTTCTGAACAGTGCCTGTTACTCGGTTAGTTAAAAATAATAATAATAATAATAAAGTAGTTTAACAGTACGTCATTGATCGCTGTCTTCATCTTCCTCCGGAGCACTAAAACCACTAAAGTCGTCTTCTTCAGTGTCAGAATTGAACAGCCTCAGAAAAACTTTGTCACACGTCCTCAGTCTCTTTCAGTGTCGCTCTCAATGTCACTTTCATCTCGAGGCCAATTCGTGATTTGATTAAATTTAGGATTCACACACTTCGAGTGGCTACAAACACTTTGTTGTGTAT
>JBBPBX010015110.1:18574-49948 GCA_038048925.1 Garcialebias charrua
GGTCGGAGTTTTCATCGGTTTTCATCGATCCTGGATAATAATAAATTTTATTCCGGATCACGTTGTTGCTCCCTGCTGACCTAAAACAGGCTAGGATCATGCCTTTAATTTCAGGAAGACTTTCTGGTAGCTCACTCTATTTGTTGCAAATTATCTGTTTCTACCTATTGATTCTGGACCCAACGGACCATGGCCGCATCATTTCATCTTCACAGGGGGGGGTGGTGCCCTCCTTAGCCCAATACAAACTACAGTTGGGCCAATACAAGCTACAGTTGGGCCTCCACAACAGATTTGTTTGCCCATTTAATTTGTGACGCCTTATGGTTTGAGACTTTTCTTCACCATTCATATTATTGTCATTATTTTCAGATCTCAGACTATCTTGAATCACTGAATCTTATTAACACATCTGGATCTGCCTATCACTGCAACTTTCACTATTTTTGGGTTCTAAACGATTGTGTCTTCATTAATGATTCTCATGGTTCAATTATGGGGCTAATTGTCACACTGTTAACTCCTGTAACTACACATCAGGTACAAAGAAGTCAAGTAAATGTCTGATATTAATGTTGTTTTTGATCTCAGGGATTCAGCCTAATTTTGAGTGTCCCAATGATCCTAGGAGCTATGCTGTCAGGGGCTTCATGTCCCTAGTAGGGTCATCCAAGGCAGACAGGTCCTAGGTAAGGGACCAGACAAAGTGCAACCTAAAGATCCCAATGACTAAATATTCCCTCGCCCAAAAGCGGGTCACCAGGGTCCCACTCTGGAGCCAGGCACGGAGGTGGGGCACGCTGGCGAGCGCCTGGTGGCCGAGCTTTTACCCATGGAGCCCGACTGGGCACAGCCCGAAAAGGAGATGTGGGTCCACCTTCCCATGGGCTTACTACCTGTGGGAGGGGCCAAAGGGATCGGGTGCAATGTGGGATAGGTGGTGGCTAAGGGCGGGGACCCTGGCGGCCTGATCCTCGGGTAAAATAGCTGACCAATGGGACATGGAATGTCACCTCTCTGGTGGGGAAGGAGCTTGAGCTAGTGTGTGAGGTAGACTGGTTCCGGCTAGAAATAGTTTGACTCACCTTAACGCATGGCTCTGGCTCTGGAACCAGTTTCCTTGAGGGGGGTTGGACACTCTTCCACTCTGGAGTTGCCCCTGGTGAGAGGCGCTGAGCAGGAGTGGGCATACTCGTTGCCCCCCATCTTGGTGAATGTATGTTGGGGTTCACCCCGGTGAATGAGAGGGTAGCCTCCTTCCGCCTATGTATGAGGGGACGGGCTCTGACTGTTGTTTGTTTCTATGCGCCAAACGGCAGCTCAGATTACCCACCCTTTTTAGAGTCCTTGGAGGGGGTATTGGAGAGTGGCCTCCTGGGGACTCCCTTGTTCTACTGGGGACTTCAACGCTCACGTGGGCAATGACAGTGAGACCTGGAGGGGTGTGGTTGGGAGGAACGGCCCCCCTGATCTGAACCCGAGTGGTGTTCTGTTATTGGACTTCTGTGCTCGTCATGGATTATCCATAACGAACACCATGTTCAAGCATAAGGGTGTCCATATGTGCTCTTGGCACCAGGACACCCTAGGTCGCAGTTCGATGATCGACTTTGTTGTCGTCTCATCTGATCTGCGGCCGCATGTTTTGGACACTCGGGTGAAGAGAGGGGTGGAGCTGTCAATTGACCACTACTTGGTGGTGAGTTGGCTCCGATGGTGGGGGAGGATGCCGGTCAGACCTGGCAGACCCAAACATATTGTGAAGGTCTGCTGGGAACGTCTGGCAGAGTCTCTCGTAAGATGGAACTTTAACTCCCACCTCCGGGAGAGCTTTGAACATGTTCCGAGGGTGTCGGGGGACATTGAGTCCGAGTGGGCCATGTTCCACGCCTCTATTGTCGAGGTAGCTTATCGGAGCTATGGCCACAAGGTTGTTGGTGCCTGTCATGGTGGCAACCCTCGAACCCGGTGGTGGACACCAGTGGTGAGGGATGCTGTCAGGCTGAAGAAGGAGTCCTATTGGGCCTTTTTGGCCTGTGGGACCCCGGAAGTACCTGATAGGTACTGGCAGTCCAAACGGCATGCGGCGTAGGTGGTTGCTGAGGCAAAAACTCGGGCGTGGGAGGAGTTCGGAAAGACCATTGAGAATGACTTTCGTACGGCTTTGAGGCGATTCTGGTCCACCATCCAGCGTCTCAGGTGCCTGTACGCAGTCCAAACGGCATGCGGCGTAGGTGGTTGCTGAGGCAAAAACTCGGGCGTGGGAGGAGTTCGGAAAGACCATTGAGAATGACTTTCGTACGGCTTTGAGGCGATTCTGGTCCACCATCCAGCGTCTCAGGTGCCTGTACGCCGACCAACACCATTTGGCGTGCTATTGACCACAACTTGGGATGTTGTTAGTCAGTGGGCGGAATACTTCGAATACCTCCTCAATCCTACTGGCAGAGCGTGGGGACTTTGGGTCGGGCTCTCCAATCTCTGGTGCTGAGGTCACCAAGGTGGTTAAAAAGCTTCGTGGTGGCAGGGCTCCAGGGGTGGATGAGATCCGCCCGGAGTTCCTTAGGGCTCTGGATGTTGTGGGGTTGTGTTGGCTTACGCAACTCTGCAATATCGCGTGGACATCTAGGGCAGTTCCCTTGGATTGGCAGACTGGGTTGGTGGTTCCCCTATTCAAAAAGGGGGACCGTAGGGTGTGTTCCAACTATAGGGGGATCACACTCTTAAGCCTCCTTGGTAAGGTCTATTCAGGGGTTCTAGAGAGGAGGGTCCGTTGGATAGTCGAACCTCAGATTCAGGAGGAGCAGTACTGTTTTTGTCCTGGTCGTGGAACATTGGACCAGCTCTACACCCGCTGCAGGGTCCTGGAGGGTGCGTGAGAGTTTGCCCAACCAGTTTACATGAGCTTTATGGACTTGGAGAAGGCATTCGACTGCATCCCTTGGTGGGTTCTGTAGTAGAGACTCCGGGAGTATGGGGTACCAAGCCCTTTGATATGGGCTGTTAGGTCCCTGTACCACCAGTGTCAGAGCTTGGTCCGCATTGCCGTAGTAAGTCAGGCTCATTTCTAGTGAGAGTTGGACTCAGCCAAGGTTTCCCTTTGTCACAGATTCTGTTCATAACTTTTATGGACATAATTTCTAGGCGCAACCAAGGTGTTGAGGGGATCTGTTTTGGTGGCCTTAGAATCACTTCTCTGCTTTTTGCAGATGATATGGTCCTAGGGTTTCATCAGGTCGTGATCTACAGCTTTCACTGGAGCGGTTTGCAACCGAGTGTGATACGGCCGGGATGAGGATCAGTTCCTCCAAATCCGAGGCCATGGTCTTGAGCCGGAAAAGGGTAGAGTGCCCTCTCCGGGTCGGGGAGGAGGTCCTGCCCCAAGTGGAGGAGTTTAAGTATCTCGGGGTCTTGTTCACGAATGAGGGAAAACTGGAGCGTGAGATCGATAGGCGGATAGGTGCAGCATCCGCAGTGAAGCGGGCGCTGTACCGGTCTGTCGTGGTGAAGAGAGAGCTGAGTCGAAAGGCAAAGCTCTCAATTTACCGATCGATCTACGTTCCCACCCTCATCTATGGTCATGAGCTTTGGGTTGTGACCGAAAGAACGAGATCTCGGATACAAGCGGCTGAAATGAGTTTTCTCTGCAGGGTGTCTGGACTCTCCCTTAGAGATAGGGTGAGAAGCTCAGTCATCCGGGAGGGACTCAGAGTAGAGCCGCTGCTTCTCCACATCGAGAGGAGCCAGTTGAGGTGGCTCGGGTATCTGGTTAGGATGCCTCCTGGACGCCTCCCTGGTGAGGTGTTCCAGGCATGTCCCACCGGGAGGAGACCCAGAGGAAGACCTAGGACATGCTAGAGGGTCTATGTTTCTCGGCTGGCCTGGGAACGCCTTGGGACTCCCCCGGAGGAGCTGCACCAAGTGGCTGGGGAGAGAGAAGTCTGGGCCTCCCTACTTAGGCTGCTACCCCCGTGACCCGACCACGGATAAGTGGAAGAGAATGGATGGATGGATGGATTCAGCCTAACCCTAGACCCCCCTACTAACTACAGTACACCAAATGACTTTAAAAATAAGTCAGGTCTTCGTTTCCTGCATGTAAACGCTCGTAGTCTTCTAAAAAAACTTGATTTGAAAATTCTGATCGGTTCTACTGGGGCAGATTTAATCATCATCTCTTAAACTTGGCTCAACAAAACTGTTCTGAATAATGATCTGGTAATCAATGGGTTTAAGCTCTATCGTTGTGATCATAAAAAAAGGGGGTGGAGTCGCTATTTACATCAGAGATTCTCTGGCTGCCAGTATTGCATCTAAATAACAATCCCAACCAGTTTGAGGCTTTAGCTGTGTACATCATTTAGAAAGGAGGTCAGACCTTATCTGTAGTGGGCTGTTATTGTCCTCCCTCTGCAACACCCGAGGCTCTGTCCTCCCTGACAGAATTTATAGGAAATTTAAAACACAATGAGATTTTTGTGGCAAGAGATTTCAACATTGACTGGAATAAGTCGACCCCCCTCTGTGATAAATTCAAGGAATGTTACCTATCTCTCAATCTAACCCAACTGATTGACTCTCCCACTAGACCAAACAAAAACTGTCCTGAAAAATCGTCCATCTTAAATCTGTTTCTAACAAATATGCCTCACAAATTCCCTGGTACAGGTGTATTTGCTAACATTTTAAGTGATCACTGTGCAATAGCAGCTCTTAGATCAATTAAACTCTTTGGGCTGCAGCAAGAACATCAGACACAGACACTGATTGGTTGAATTTTTGGTAGCTGAGGAATAAATGCACAACTGCCATCAAAGCTGCAAAAGGTAATTATGTCTTATCTTAGAACTCCAAAAATCTAAACGGCTCAAAAAAATTCTGGAAAACCATCAAATCTCTCTTAATTTCCCCCCAATCATCTGACCTCCCATCACAACTTCTCGTTGACTCTGTTCCTTTGTCAAACAAGAACGAGATCCTGAACGGTTTCAACAAACATTTTGTTGCTTCTAGTTCATTATTTGATACAGTTACAAATTGAAAATCATCCACTTCATCTAAAAATCAAATTTTCTACAAATCAAATCCCTCCTACAAGTCAATCATCAGTTAACCACACCTTCTCTTTTTTTTCATTTTCAGTCAGTGAGGTAAATAAACTGTTAAAAGATCTTGATCCTAAAAATTCTGCAGGTCCAGATGAACTACCACCTTGTTTCTTAAGGCTGGCTGCTCATATCATCACAGTCCCCGTGTCCCACATCTTTAAACTGTCCATAAGCCAAAACTCCATCCCGGATGCTTGGAAAACAGCCTTTGTTCTTCCTTTGCTGAAGGGAGGTGACCCTAACTAACTGAACAACTATCGACCAATCTCTAAATTCTGCATTTTAGCTAAGGTTCTAGAAAAACTGATAAACTCTCAAATCAAAAATTATCTGGAATCATTTAACATCTTCCATCCATCCATCCATTTTCGTCCGCTTACCGGTCGATTGCGATCTACCGGTCGATCGTGATCTACCGGTCGATCGCGGAGGCACTACTTGTAGATCGTAGCGTGAGATAAAAAAATTGTACGCCTATCAAACTTCCCATCGCTTGATTGACATACAGGGCAACCAATCAGATGACAACTGAATCTTGCGTTTTAGCCTATCAAACATCCTGTCACTTGATTAACATACGGGGCAACCAATCAGATGACAACTGAATCTTGAGCTTTAGGTGACATCACCGCTAATGCTAAAAATAACGGCGCTAAACACGGCAAAACTTACAAGCTAATCAGTGAATTACCTCAGATTTTAAGCCCTTGCTAAAACATGAGTGAGAAAGCTGGACCAAGGAAGAAGGCAAAAACGTATCACTTTCATACAGAATGGGAGGTGGGCTTTTTTTTCACAATGTCATTTTTGAAGTGTGTTTACCTCATCTGCCAGTCTATTCGGCTCCACTTATCACTTTTCCTACATAAAAATCATTAAGTCCAAATACCGTTCCACCATGACCAGAGTTCTGCAACCTTTAGGATCAAAAGAGCCATTTCTGCCCCTTTGTTCACTACATTAAATGTGTCCAGAGCTGAAAAACTCATGGCAGTTGTCATTATTGACTGGTGGCCCATGGCCCACTTTAAGTTTGTTAGAGGGAGGTTTTCTGGCCAGTAGGCATTAAGTTATAAAACTAAAAACATCTAATGATTCTTAACATTTATAGATATTTTTCCATTTTGAGACAAAAGAAAAATACTGGATTCCATCCATCCATTATATTTACTAACTTATTACTTTCTGGGTTGTGGGGGATCACTAGTGCTCATATCCAGGTTGCAAGTCTATCACAGAAGGCTGGATTCTTGTAAAAGAAAAAAATATATATATATTTTTTGTAAAACAAACAATGAACAGTTCAAGCTTATGTGTTGTTTTTTAAATTGTGGAGAAATTGAGTATCCTACTTTAAATAAGAAAAAAAGCATAAAGTTAAAGCAGTATAATTTACTCTGTGTATTTGTACTAGTGTCCACATATTTGCAAAGGAAATGACAGAAAAATAGCTAAAACTGTCATTTTTTGTGGGTACAACTTCCTATAAAATTCAGTTTTATGTTAGTTTTGGTCAAAGCTTGAAAGAGCCAATGCGAAGGGACCAAAGAGCCACATGTGGCTCCAGAGCTGCAGGTTGCAGACCCCTGACCATGACTGATAAACATTTGGAAATGTGCTTGAGGCTGGCTGTCAGCAGCTACTATCCGGACTATGCATCCCTGGCTGATTCAATTCAGTGCAAGTCATCAAAGTAAACTCAGGTAATTACAAAATAAAAACATTATATGTGTTGTACAATATTGGCCTATTCAGTTATGCAAAGTAAATCAACATACATTGTACATAAAACAATCCTTAATACATTTGAAGATAGTTATATGTTTTGCATTTTCGTAGTGGGTAGATCATTTTGACTTTGTTGTTTTATAAGTAGCTCGCATGCTGAAAAAGTGTGAGCACCCCTGAGATAGAGGATTCTCCCCGCAGCTCAGTAGTGTACCTTAACCCAAGGCCCTGTCTGAGTGGTGGTGTGATAGAATGGGTGGAGGAAGATGTTGAGATGGGAAGGAAGAACTGAGGTGGCAATGCCCTCCCAGGGGGCCAGCTCCCTGACTGACCCCAAAAGGCACCCCATTCTCTGAGATCTATCAGGGGAGGGAGGCTGCAATACAGACACCTAGGAGCAGGTGGTTGCCATATCATCAGGGACCAAGGCCACGGACGGGCACATTGCCCTGAGGACCGACCAGAACCAGGGCCAGCGAGCCACGCCCCCCTGAAACCATCTAGACCCCTCAACCCGATCCCCAGTTTAACACACAGCCTCCCAACCAAGGAAGCTACCAAACTCCAACAAGTACCATCAGCCAGGAGTGCAGATAGTGCACCACAGCGATCAAGAGTGCAACCCCACCCTCACAAAGGAACCGACCAGTCCACACACAGCAACACCCACAGTGAGAGTACCCCACGCAAGGGAGGGTACACATCCAACGAGCCTAGACACCCCCAGGCCAACAGCACAGAGCCACCCATGCAAGAGCCCCCAATATACACTGCCCTAGCCACGACCCTCCACAGACCTGACCCTCAGCCAAGCACCAGACCGCAGCCACAGCCAGGCAAGAAGACACCCAGGCCGGGTCCACCTGTCCACTCCCACGGCTCCCCCTCCCCTACCAACAGTCTCACCCCCCATGGTAGAGGCCTCAAAGCCTTCCAATCCATCGAAGGCCCCCAGGCCAGGGCCAGGGACCGGCGCATGAACGGCCCAAGACCCCAATAGCATACCTACCAAGACCCGAGGCCCCTGGGTCAAGCTGGGACCCCAGCCAGGGAGTAACACTCCCCCAGAACCCGCGCCCATCCCAAACCCCTCAGGAACAGCCAGGCTAGTAACCCATGCCTGAGGGTAAAGACCACCCAGAAGCCTGCATGTAGCCAGCAGAGGTCATTGCCCCATGCCCCCAGCCCCGACACCCCCCACATCAACAACAATGCCCCACAGGACAAAATCAAAGGCATTCACCCACCTCCACTATGTGTTGGAGCTGATCAAAGAAACCAGAGAGAATGGTCTGATGTGGAGGTACAGGCTGTCTCAAGACTGATGTAATCCAACAAAAGGTATTTAATACAAATATTATTTTTATTTTTCCAAATCATGAGTATAGTTTTTTTGCTATACACAAGGCAGTAAAAAGCATATGAATTGACTTTGTCTCCAAGGTTACATCATCTAACCGCAACAGAAGTGAGAGTTAGTCTCAGAAGGATCAACCCTCAAAAAGCAACCGGCCCAGACAATATCCCCGGGAAAGTTCTGAAGGAATGTGCGGATCAGCTCTGTGAGGTGTTGGCTGACATTTTTAACGCCTCACTTGCCCTGGAAACAGTTCCTACCTGCCTGAAGACCGCCACCATCATCCCAGTCCCAAAAAGTTCCACAGTGACTGGTCTGAATGACTATCGGCTGGTGGCCCTCACCCCGATAGTCGCAAAATGCTTTGAAAAACTGGTCAGGACCCATATCAAGACAACCGTCAACATCAACGAGGACCTTCATCAGTATGCATACCGTGAGAACCGATCAACAGAGGACGCCATCTCCTCTGTGGTCCACATTGCTCTCATCCACCTGGATCAGGACTCCTACGTCCATATGCTCTTTGTGTACTTCATATCTGCCTTCAACACCATGATCCCCCAAACCCTGATGGACAAACTATTCACACTTGGACTAAGCCCCTCCGTTTGTAACTGGGTACTAGACTTCTTAACAAACAGACCTCAGTCCGTGAAGATCCACAACTTCTCCTCCTTCACCATAACCCTCAGCACTGGCACTCCTCAAGGATGTGTGCTGAGCCCTCTTCTGTTCACTTTGCTCACATATGATTGTGCAACCACCCATCCAGGCTGTCATATTGTAAAGTTTGCAGATGATACAGCGGTGGTGGAATGCATCACAAACAATGATGAGCCTAGCTACAGGTAGGAGGTGGAACACCTGGAGAGCTGGTGCAAAGAGAATAACCTTCACATAAATGTGAAGAAAAAGGAGATGATTGTGGACTTCAGAAGGAACAAACAAACCCACACCCCACTGAACATAAGTGGATCTGCGGTGGAAGTGGTCTCCAGCTACAAGTACTTGGGTGTACACATGAATGATAACCTCAGCTGGAGCAACAACACCACCAGCCTGATCAAGAAAGGTCATCAGAGACTCTACTTCCTCAGACGGCTGAGACGAGCTGGTCTGAGTAGCCCAGTCCTCACCTCCTTCTACAGGTGTGCAGTGGAGAGCATCCTGTGCTCCAGCATCAACGTGTGGCATGGAGGCTGCACAGCTGCAGAAAGAAAAGCTATACAGAGAGTGGTTAAGGCTGCACAGAGGTCTGTTGGAGTCAGTCTCCCCACCACCACAGACATTTACACCTCCAGATGCAGGAAAAGAGCCACCTGCATCATGAAAGACCTCACTCACCCAGTACACACACTCTTTGCCCCACTCCCTTCAGGACAGCGGTTAAGGAGCATCAAATGTAGAGCCACTAGATTGAGGAACAGCTTCTACCCTGAGGCTGTTAGAATCATGAATAAATAAATAATAAGAATAATCCCTGCAAAATATCACATCATGCTGATGCTGATCTATTTCATGTTGCTGCTGTGTTCATCTGTGACCATCTGCTCATAGAGACTCATGTTCGTGCTGCTGTTTGTAATGATGTTTTTCTATTACATTAGGGTATTTCTAGGTGATGTTTTTCTTAGTTATATCCTAGATGTTATTACTGTTTTTCTCTTACATTTTTTTGTTGGATGTAACTGGGACCCTGTGTACATAATCTCGTTTCATCACATGTACCACATGCGGTGCAAATGACAATAAAGATTCTCTGCTCTGCTGCTCTGTTCTAATTGGCCCAATAAGAAAACTGATGGAGAGACTGGAATATTATATATCAGACATTTTGATAAGTCTTCACATATCCGGAACCAAAACCTCTGAACAGGTGGACAGAACCAAAATGTATGGATGTAATTGTCAGGAATATTGTCTGTACGCTGTGAGCAAATATTCGATGATACTAAACCCATCCTGAACATCCGATGACCTATGTACTGTACTCTATGGAGGATTTTGTATTGTATTAATTGTAAATTGGAGTTTTTATTTTTATTAGGCCCGAGCAACGAATCGCTGTGAAGGCCTATTGTAATCATAGTGTTTATTTTTTTATTATTATTTTTTATTCTGTACTAAAATGAAATGGCCTTTTGGGGGCTTTATCATATCCCAAAACTCACCAAAATTGGTGGACTCATCAGGACTGGTAAAAAATTACGTATTTTAGGGGCGTGGCAAAAATCGCAACAGAAACAGCTCAAGAGCGCCACTTAGACATTTTAAAATTTCCCTTCGCTTTGGCCTTGGTTTCACGTAGAATCATGAAGTTTGGTACAATTGTCCAATTCGCCAAGATGCACGGAAAACCCTCTGGCACCAACACTGTACGATAAATGGGAAGGCGGCCATTTTGGAATGATGACCAAATTTTCCCACCTTTTTGGCGGTTTACAGTCATTTGAACAAATTCCTCCTAGGCATTTCGCTCAATCTGGTTCAAACTTGGCTAGTTTCTTCATAAGGCAAGGGGGACCAAACATTAGCAAAACAGTTTCTTTTCATGCATATTGAAGGGGAGGAGCCAGACGTAAAATTTAGAAATCCCGCCATGAAAAACGAAACGCTAATAGCACCTACACGAAAACTGTCTAATATATCAAGCCTTCAATGATTGACCCACATCCGGTCCCCTGCAATACTGAATGGTCAAATCATGACATCACTTAAGCCACGCCCCTGACAACAGGAAGTGTAAAGTTTTACCTTGAAGGGTCCCGATCAGACTCCTGTTACCTAATCAGCCTGACATTGTGTCTAGTGACTAAAGACATGTTGGTGTAGCAAGCTTTCCAACACTGACCATTTTGGGTGGAGCATGTGGGCATGGCGACGTGGCAAAGTAAGACGTAACGCCGTCACCATACGTTTGGTTCTAAAATCCACAGATTTGATCTGAAGAGTACCAAAATCGGTATGATCGATCATTGCCCACGCCTTGAACAGGAGTCCATGATAATTGGCCTTTGGCCTCCAGAGCACCCCCTAGAATATTGAAAAACCTCAGTCCCAATCCATTTATGGACCGATTATTTTGAAACTCGATGAACATCTGTATATTCTCAGGACCTACAAAAAAATGTCTAGGAGCCCTAGTCCAAAATAAACAGGAAGTCTGCCATTTTGGGTCAAAAGGTCATTTTCCGGCGTTTCTACATGAAGATTTTACCGAACTCCTCCTAGGGATTTTAAAGCCTTCAAGCCTTCAAACTTGGTTAATATGCCCTTAACACATTGGACGGTAAAATTTATCAAAAGCTTGCATTTTTGTTTAGGTTAAAGGGGCGTGGTCAGGCCTAAAAAATATGTTTCATGCCATACATATCCAAACGCTATAACTTTCACAATGAAAAACAGAATTGCAACAAACTTGGCATGATTCATCTGTGTTGGATGCCCGACGATCCTCTTTGGTCATATTCTGACATCATTAAAGCCCCGCCCCCTCAGAACAGGAAGTCACTTTTTTTACTTGGAAGGCTCCCTCTCTGACACCCTTGAACTAATCAGGATGATCCTGTGTTAGAAGACGTATAACAAGTTGGTCTTACTTGCTTTAATGCGCAAACTGTTTTTCGCTGGAGGATGTGGGCATGGTGGGGTGACGATCTCAGAAATGATGCCGTCGCCATACGTTTGGCTCTAAATTCTACAGATTTGAACCAAAGTGCACCAAAATCACTATGATCAATCATTATCCACCACTTCAACAGGCATATATGATAAGTGGCCAATACATAGTTCCTACACACGTGACTAGAATTCTAGAATCCAAAATTTCCGCCGTTTTAGTAGGATAAAAAGATGCGAGCAACCAGAGCTAAGCTAAGTTACTCTTGACCAAGGCGCATATACAGTATAGCAGTGGTTGAGTTGAGTTGGAGGAATAAATGTCAGACGAAGCGGTACTACCCCCTAGTGGAGAAGGGAAACAAGTTGTGAGTTGGAGGAATAAATCATGTCAGACAAAGCGGTATTGCCCCCTGGTGGAGAAGGGCAAGAAGTTGTCACCAAGAAGTTACTGATATCGTTGCCCACAACAAAGCCGTTTTGCAGCTTTAAATCCATGGATGGATGCTTAATAACCAGTAACAGAGTTGTGAAGGACGTCCAGAGCTCGGCCTTGCTGTCTTCATGTTAATAACAGTTCTGGTGACTGGCAGAGTAAGTGATTACATGTAGATGTCCCTCGTAGCTGTTGCAGCTAAGCTAGTCTTTGCTGAAGTAAGATCAGTGTTGTTTACTGTGTGCTAAGCTCACGTAGCTTGAGCTACAGTAAATATCAGCATATTTTAACATAACAAAGAATAGCTTAGCTAATGTAACTTGTGCCACAGTAAAGGTTGGTTTATACTCTGTAAGACTTCTTGTCTTATGACTTTTACCCCCCGTTGAGTGAAAAAACGTTGCGTAACTTCTGGCTGCACTCCCGTTGCGATCCCCCGGTGACAGCTCGTCTTGTACGTGGCCCCCAAGCAGAACTGCGAGACGCCGATGATGCGGCTCGCAACATGTGATTGGTTCAAAGTTTGTGGGCGTTTTTTGTTTTTGCTTTGACAGACATGCATAGTTTTGAAGAGAAACTTGTCTGTGTGTGCGTGCGCACGAAAACCGTGTGTCTCGCATTGCAGCCAACACACACACACACCAATACATATATATTTATATATATATACGAACACGCACGCGCACACAAAAGCATGCGTGTGTAAAATTGACAAAAGGAAGAGGATTGCGCCGGCGCGCAACCTTTAAAACAAAGAAAATGAAAGTGAATCAACATGTCTCGGTGGTCCATTGGAAACGTGTTACGTTGCCACTCCAAAGACTTGAGTTCGAATCTCACTTGGTTGACTTTTTTTGTTATATAATACGGTTATACTCCCGCACTTAATTTACTGTATAGATATTTGGGGTACAGCGTGCAAAACTGTAACTAAAAGCCTATTTTTATTTTACAGAAGAGAGCCATAAGAATTATTACAAGAAAACATTACTGCCATCCATCAAATGTTTTGTTTTACAAATTGAAATTGCTAAAGTTTTATGATTTGGTTGACTATAATATTCTTTTATTATTGTTCAAAGCTCAGAATTTCTCATTACCCTCAAACATCCAAAGGCTTTTTGTAAAAAGGACTAGTAATTAGTACCTCAAGGGAACAGATATATTTGTTATGCCACAATACAGAACTAGTTTAAATAGTAGGTCTACTTTAGTACAGGGAATAGGACTCTGGAATGGTTTGGAAACTGATACTAAAACTTACTATTAAAATTGCAAAGTCAATATCTATATTTAAGAAAATGATTAAAACAAAATGTATGTACAAATATTCATAAATTGGTTTATATGCAAATTAATATTTATGGTTTTATGTGAGAAATCATTTAATATCTTATTTTTTATATATGCGATTGCTATTTGAATTGATTGTTAATTTTGTTTGAAGAAAGGGCAGAAATAATGAGATTTTTTCTTCTTCTGCCTCCTTTCATTTCATGTATTGTTTTGTTTTATAATGTGGTTTTGTAAATAATTTTCTTGTGTTTTTACAATTTGAAATGAATAAATTTAATAAAAAATAAAAAAAGTTAAACCAAGTGGGAATCAAACCCGAGTCTAGATACGGTTTGGAGTGGAAAGCCGACGCGTTCCCCGTGGGACCACTGAGGCATGTTTACTTTGCAAGGTCCACATTTGCGCGCGCTCAGACGTCTGTGCAGACGAGCTGAGAGGAAGTGGTGTAAAAACAGACTGCAGGTTTCCCTGGACTTATTTAAAGACAGCCTGTCAAATTATCAGAGTGCTGTTAAAGCTGCAAAAACAGCTTTTTTATCTAACATGATTTCAAACAACAGTCACAGACCGCAGGTTCTTTTTAATGTTTTTAACTCCGTTGTAAATCCTTGTGATGCTGCTGGTCATGTTGCTGAATCTCCTGCACTGTGTGAACAGTTTTCTAAATTTTTTATAGATAAAATCACTGCTCTGAGACCCTCTTCAACACAAATTTACACAGATCCATCCTCATTCCCTCCATCCTCAGCTTCCTTTGAACAGTTTGAACCAGTGACTTTAATTGTTTTAAAGGACATTGTGGATCACATGCATCCTTCTAATTCACCTTTGGACTGTGTTCCCTCTCGACTGTTCAAAGAAGTTTTTAGCACACTTGGACCATTAGTTCTTGTCATGATTAACATGTCCCTGTCATCTGGCTGCGTTCCAGCTTCTTTTAAACATGCTGTGGTGCAGCCTCTCATAAAGAAGAAGAACCTCGATACAGCACTGCTCTTAAATTATAGACCCATTTCAAAACTACCTTTTCTGTCAAAAATTTTAGAGAAAGTTGTTTTTAATCAACTTAAGAGGTTTTTAACTGCCAACAGCATTGGTGAAAAATTCCAGTCAGGTTTTAAATCAGGCCACAGCACAGAAACAGCCCTTTTAAGAGTTTTTAATGACCTTCTTTTAACTGTTGATGCAGGAGGATCTGCTGTTTTAGTGCTTTTAGACCTTTCTGCTGCCTTTGATACCGTGGACCACAACATCTTGTTGTCACGACTGGAACACGTGGTCGGTATCAAAGGCACAGTTTTATCCTGGTTTAGATCCTACCTGACTGACAGAAGTTTTTCTGTTCATTTAGGGAACTGTTCTTCATCTCCAGCTCCTTTGATCTGTGGAGTCCCTCAAGGGTCTATTTTAGGTCCACTGCTTTTTAATTTGTACATGTTGCCTTTGGGGTCCATTTTTAGAAAACACAACATTCCTTTTCACTGCTTTGCTGATGATACACAGTTATATCTTCCAATTGAGTCAGACAGGGTCACTCCACTGGATCCACTCCTGGACTGTCTGAATGACATTAAAATCTGGTTAAAACTTAATTTTCTAAATCTAAATGAAAATAAAACGGAAGCCATCAGCTTTGGCAAATGTAACACCCTAAATGTTCTTGGCCCCTTGGCTTCATACAGCCACTCCAATGTCAGGAATCTGGGAGTTATTTTTGACAGTGCTTTTAAGTTAGACAAACAGATAAATGCTGTAGTTAAATCCGGTTTCTTCCAGCTAAGACTCATTGCCAAGGTGAAGTCTTGTCTCTCTTTCAGAGACCTTGAAAAGGTGATTCACGCTTTTATTACTTCTCGCTTGGACTATTGTAATTCACTGTATGTTGGTTTAGACAAATCATCTTTGCATCGTTTACAATCTGTCCAGAACGCAGCAGCTCGTCTTTTAACTTCAACTAAAAAATATGAACATATAACCCCTGTCCTGGCATCCCTTCACTGGCTCCCGGTCTGCTATCGAATTGATTTTAAGATTTTATTGCTTGTTTTTAAAATCTTAAAAGGTCTGGCCCCGTCATATTTATGTGATCTTATTAATATCTACACTCCTGTAAGAGCACTCCGGTCTACCAACCAGTTTCTCTTAGATGTCCCCAGATCCAGAATGAAATCCAGAGGTGATCGGGCTTTTGCGGTTGCTGCTCCAAAACTGTGGAACAGTTTACCTGAGAAAGTAAAGACCGCTCAGACTGTTGACACTTTTAAATCTTCACTTAAGACTCATCTCTTTTACTTGGCATTTGATCCTTGCAGAATGTGAGATCAAATTATGAGCAGATTTTATTGCTGTTGTGTATTTACTGATAGCTTTATTATGTTTAGTGGCACTAGATGCATTTTACTCTGTTTTTATTTTTTTAACTGTAAAGCACTTTGATCGACTTCGGTTGTTTTTATGTGCTATATAAATAAAATTGACATTGACATTGACATTGACATTGACATTTCTTTTAAATGAACAGCCCCTCATGAAATCCTGGCTAGACCCACCCGAGGAGAGAAACTCGCCGAGGTATGCAGTGGGAGGGAAGAGGGAGGGATTTATTATAATGTATCCCCCACGTCTTGCCAAGTATAAACACTCAATGCGGTCGGTGACACACACACACGCAATTGCATCATCGCTGGGCACTCAACAGGGGGTAAAAGACGTGAGACAATAGGTATAAACCAGGCTTAAATATCAGCCATGTATACTTTGGTAAAAGCTACATCGGCTAAGCTAATCTGTGCTACGTTAAAGATTGTTGCTACTTCAGCTTAACTGATGAGCTTGTTAGTAAAGATGGCTGATATTTCTCACATTACTACATTATTTATTTAGCCTATGACTGTCTTTCATACTTAAATTAGTGTTAACAAAATAAATTATTTGTAATTATTGCTCAGTCATAGTATTTTTAACGTTTCTCAGTAAATGTCACTGATATTTATTTTCCACTATGATCTGCCTTTGTTAATAAAGTTAGTGGTGAAAAGTTACAATTTGGTAACTCCTTTTAATCCATTAGTCAAATGTTGCTTTAAACCCTGAAAGCATTTTAATTGTTTTCTCTCTTTGTGTTATATTTCTGTGTAAAGGTTCTGAGTCCCAGGAGATGGATGAAGCTAGATGGATGAAAGATAGATTAATCTGCTTTTCAAATACATTTGGTGTTGCTGTGAAAACATGCATTGCTAAATGAACGTGTGCTTACCTTTAGTTTGAATAAAACAGTTCAACCAAGTTTCACCTTGTTTATTTCAATAATTAAGATACGTTGTTTAATGTCCAATAATGAGAAGTTCTAATGCACATAAATAAAACTTAGATGCAGTGATTGTTCTTTTGGCAACTTACCAGTTTAGTGTTTTATTGATGTACAAAACATAAAACATGCATGTTGCTGTTCATTCTCCAGGAGTAGACTGATAAAGTTCAGAATAAAAGCTATAATTATAAATTCAAAACAATTTAAACTGAATACAATATGAGAACTTTGGGTGATTTTATGTATTTTAATGAAATGATTTGGCTACATAATACCAGATAAAAACACTCTTCAACAAGGAATGATGCATCCGAGCGCAGTTTCTGATTTTAAACAAATGAACAGATTTCTCATCATGTGTGACCACCCGACTGGAGCAGCAAACCCCTCCGGATCTGAGACTGGACGCAGGCATAGGATCTGAGACTGGACCCGGGTCTACGAGCTTTTCCCTCATCTGTACCTTAAAAAATTAAAAGATTAGTAAACATTGTCATTTTTTGCATCACAAAGTTTAAAATAAGACTCCAAGTTTACTAGTCAAAGTAAGAAAAATAAATACAGTTGCTCCTAACATTTTTTACTCATTCACAAAAATAAATGTTCAATTTTATATTGATTTTAGTACATTTATCTTAGATTTAATTTATTTTTGAATTATTGTGCTGGTTTACTTGTGTAATTACCTGCTGTTTGTTCCTCTGCTGCTGTCAGAGTACCGGTAAGTGTGTCTGTCAACTTCAGTGTGGGGTTTTGGTCACGAGTGAGGGAAGAATGGAGCATGAGCTTGACAGACGGATTGGTGCAGCATTTGCAGTATTATAAACTCCGTACCAGTCCATTGTGGTGAAGAGAGAGCTGAACTGTAAGACCAGGCCGTCCTGAACAACACAAAAAATTTAATACATTATAACACATTTATACTTGTATATATACATTTATACTTATACATTTTGATTATAATTTTACTGCTGTAAATGTCATAGTTTTACCATTAGTGTGTTACTGTTTCTGTAATTTATAAACCTCTTATGTTGTTTGTGACGCAACTAGATAACAGTTTATCTGTCGTGATGATTTGGTTGAAGCTTTAGATTGTAATCATTTGAGAACCTGTTAATGACCAGATCATTTTTATTATGTCTTGAAACGTTAAAGCCTGAAATGAACTGAAAGAGGGTGGACATTTTTTAAACAACTGTAACACATTGTGTACCTAAAATATCATTTCCTCCAGGATGACTGGCTTGTTGCATTACCTGTCTCAGTTTGATACAGTTTATCTGTCATTAACGTGTGTGTGTGTGTGTATGTGTGTGTGTGTGTGTCAGCCTGATGTCATAGCGTAAATAAAGGTTCAAAATAAATCATTAACAAGCAGCTTCCTAACAACAAAGAGTCTAGGATAAGCACGGGTGGGACACTGTTCCCGTGAGTGCTATGAAGTGGAAGTTAGCATTAGCATAGCGTTGCTAAGCTAACGTCAGTAACAGACAGTAACAGAGGAGCAAGAAACTGAAAAAACTGTTCAAACACACACAGTTTTGCAAAATTATTCACATAGAATTTTGGTTTACCATGCAAAAAGTAATTGGAGCATATTCTTGATGTTGTGGAGAGCCTGGTTAAGGGTACACACACACACACACACACACACACTGCCAGTTACCTACACTGCTACTAGTGGTCAGGAAAGGAAGTACCGCCTACCAAGATGGCGGAAAACCCAGAAATACCTCTTATGTGATGTCACATGGGAAGTATGTATGCCCTCCACAGTGCCCCCTATATTATTAGTATACAGGGAACCCCCGACCTACGACTCCATCGACCTGCGAACCACGGGACCTACGAACGAACCAAAGTTGAAGAATGCCATCGACGTACGGCAGAAAATACGTGACCTACGAACGAACCAAGTTAAAAATATATAATCGAGCTACGGCGAAAAGTTCGTGACCTACGAACGAACCAAGCTAAAATATATAATCGAGCTACGGCAGACTGGATGCACGACCTACGAACGAGCCCCATTACAAGTATATAATCGAGCTACGGCGTAACTGCGTCACATATGGCAATCGGCGAGGTGGGGGAGGGGATTGCCTTTGGCTGTTGCTTGTTGGGCATGGGCGTGACACTGCGCATGACAGTGGAAAAGTACCGCCAGCGAGAGGGGGGGGCTGGGCTTCTGGCGGATGTACACACAGCCGCAGTGCACCTGGCGGCGGAGGGATCCGTACAGGTAAAGCGGTAACTATTTAAAGGGCTGCGGCCATTTTGTCCCTCGTGGGTTAGTTACGGTGATTGATGAGAAGAACATCTGTCTACCTACACTTCAGTCAAAGTAAGGCAATTTTGTTTCATTTTTCTGCTGCTTCTAGCTTTTTCTGAGTTCATGGACTTCTTTCTCATGCACATGGACACTCATCAACGCACTGGTTTCAAAAACATGATGGTTGCAACATGCTTCTGATAGATGTGATGCTGCTGATGGATTTATGGATTCATGTGTGATTGTTGACATCATTTTGCTGATGTCAGTTCCTGCTGATTTGCTGCTCTGATGTTAAAAGCTGCACTTTGAGAAGTGTTCATGTGTGATTGTTGACATCATTTTGCTGATGGGAGTCCCTGATTTGCTGCTGTTCTGATGTTAAAAGCTGCACTTTGAGAAGTGTTCATGTGTGATTGTTGACATCATTTTGCTGATGTGATTTCCAGCTGATTTCCTGCAGTTCTGATGTGAAGTTACTGATGTACAGTTACTGTGTGTGTTTATGGATGCATGTGTGGTGTAATGGTTTAGATAAGTGTTTGTAAATAAAGTTCTGTGCATGTTTATGGGCCAGTATGTCAGTCTCATGCTGTTAAATGTGTGCGCGGCGCACCGTTAGCGGTATTTCCGCGACCTACGAACAGAATAACGACCTACGAACGGGACGCAATTTTCACCCCCTACCTACGACCGGATCGATCTGCGAACGGTTCTTAGGTCCCGAACTCGTTCGTAGGTCGGGGGTTCCCTGTAGTTACATCTCAGTGATACATCATCAGAGTCAGAGAGTCTTTATTGTCATTTGCACCGCATTCATTCAACCTTTATTTAGTCAGGTAAATCTTATTGAGCCTCATGGCTCATTTACGAAAGCGACCTGCTAAAACTAAAGAACGATGAACAGCAATGGTAGAATTTCCTTAAACAATAAACAATAAACAATAGAAAACAAAAGAGAAAAAAAAAGAGAGAAATACTTTTTTTTTTAAAACAAAGTATCAAAAAACTAGCAAAACATTATAAGGTAAACGTATAAAATCAAAGACAGGAACAAATCTGCATTGGTTTTTGCCAGGATTCATACAGATTCTGAAAACCATTTAGAGAAGTCAAGGTCGAGAGCTTCAGATCTTTTTGTAAGATATTCCATGAAGCAGGAGCAGAGTAGGAGAAGGCCCTTTTTCCAAGTTCAGTCCTCACTGATGGAACACTGCAGGTAATCATGTCCTGAGAGCGCACACTGTAGCTGCACTCACGCAAAGACATGTAGGAGGAGATGTATGAGGGCAGCAAACCAAGAAATGATTTAAAGATGAAAATGTACCAGTGGAAGAGTCTGCGTGAGGTTAATGATGTCCAGTTAACCAGTGAATACAGGGTGCAGTGGTGGGTACGATACTCACAGCCAGTTATGAATCTTAGTGCACCATGATAGACAACATCCAACATCCGCAGGGTGCTTGTAGGAGCATTCATGTAGAGAATGTCACCGTAATCAATGGAGGGAAGGAAAGTCACAGATACAAGGCGTTTCCTAACATTCAGTGATAGACATGATCTGTTTCTGAAAAAGAAACCCAGTTTAACTTTCAATTTCTTCACTAGGTTTTCCACGTGGAGTTTAAAAGAGAGATGTGAATCGACCAGTATACCCAGATATTTATAGGAATCAACAAACTCAATAGGGACACCATTTGAGGATAAAATCAGAGGAAGATCTGTTGGAACCGCCTTCCTACTTGAAAAAAACATTCCTTTTGTTTTATCAGCATTTAGGACAAGTTTGAGACAGAACAAATCTGACTGGATGATGTCAAAAGCGGATTGCAGTAACTGGAAAGCCTTAGCTACTGTTTTAGCTCGGCAGTAAACAACTGTATCATCAGCATAGAAATGTAAGGATGCATCAGGGATGCAGTGACCTACATTAGCTATGTAGATTGTAAAGAGGGTTGGTCCTAAAACTGAGCCTTGTGGTACACCATTTTTAACTGTTAAATAGCTGGAAGAAGTACAGTTATGTTGAACACATTGCCTCTGATTGGAAAGATAGTTAGAAAACCAACCGATTGTGTGATCAGAGAAACCAATTTCTGAGAGCTTATGACACAGGATGTTATGGTCCACAGTGTCAAAAGCTTTAGACAGATCTAATAAAAGTGCAGCACAATAATCCTTAGCATCCAATGCTTCAACAACATCATTCAGAACCTTCAGAGAAGCAGTTGTTGTGCTGTGTTTTTTCCTGAAACCAGATTGATGGAGAGGTAAGATGTTAAATGAGTCCAGATAATTTTTGATCTGAGAGTTTATCAGTTTTTCTAGAACCTTGGCTAAGATGCAGAGTTTAGAGATCGGTCGATAATTGTTCAGTGAGGTGGGGTCACCTCCCTTCAGCAAAGGAAGAACAAAGGCTGTTTTCCAAGCATCCGGAATGGTGTTTTGGCTTATGGACAGATTAAAGATGTGGGTCACAGGGACTGTGATGATATGAGCAGCCAGCCTTAAGAAATAAGGTGGAAGTTCATCTGGACCTGCAGATTTTTTAGGATCAAGATCATTTAACCCTTCCCATGGGCTCACCACCTGTGGGAGGGGCCAAAGGGGTCGGGTGCAATGTGAGATGGGTGGTGGCCGAGGGCGGGGACCCTGGCGGTCTGATCCTCGGCTACAGAAGCTGGCCATTGGGACATGGAATGTCACCTCTCTGGTGGGGAAGGAGCCTGAGCTAGTGTGTGAGGTTGAGAGGTTCCGACTAGAAATAGTCGGACTCACCTCAACGCATGGCTCTGGCTCTGGAACCAGTTTCCTTGAGAGGGGTTGGACACTCTTCCACTCTGGAGTTGCCCCTGGTGAGAGGCGCCGAGCAGGAGTGGGCATACTGGTTGCCCCCCATCTTGGTGCCTGTACGTTGGGGTTCACCCCGGTGAACGAGAGGGTAGCCTCCCTTCGCCTACGTGTGGGGGGACGGGCTCTGACTGTTGTTTGTGCCTATGCACCAAACGGCAGCTCAGACTACCCACCCTTTTTGGAGTCCTTGGAGGGGGTATTGGAGAGTGCGCCTCCTGGGGACTCCCTTGTTCTACTGGGGGACTTCAACGCTCACGTGGGCAATGACAGTGAGACCTGGAGGGGTGTGGTTGGGAGGAACGGCCCCCCTGATCTGAACCAGAGTGGTGTTCTGTTATTGGACTTCTGTGCTCGTCATGGATTGTCCATAACGAACACCATGTTTAAGCATAAGGGTGTCCATATGTGCTCTTGGCACCAGGACACCCTAGGTCGCAGTTCGATGATCGACTTTGTTGTCGTCTCATCTGATCTGCGGCCGCATGTCTTGGACACTCGGGTGAGGAGAGGGGCGGAGCTGTCAACTGACCACTACCTGGTGGTGAGTTGGCTCCGATGGTGGGGGAGGATGCCGGTCAGACCTGGCAGACCCAAACGTATTGTGAGGGTCTGCTGGGAACGTCTGGCAGAGTCTCCCGTAAGACGGAGCTTTAACTCCCACCTCCGGGAGAGCTTTGAACACGTTCCAAGGGAGGCGGGGGACATGGAGTCCGAGTGGGCCGTGTTCCGCGCCTCTATTGTCGAGGCAGCTTATCGGAGCTGTGGCCGCAAGGTTGTTGGTGCCTGTCGTGGTGGCAACCCTCGAACCCGGTGGTGGACACCGGCAGTGAGGGATGCTGTCAGGCTGAAGAAGGAGTCCTATTGGGCCTTTTTGGCTTGTGGGACCCCGGAAGCAGCTGATAGGTACCGGCAGTCCAAGCGGCATGCGGCTCGGGTGGTTGCTGAGGCAAAAACTCGGGCGTGGGAGGAGTTCGGAGAGGCCATGGAGAATGACTTCCGTACGGCTTCGAGGCGATTCTGGTCCACCATCCGGCGTCTCAGGGGGGGAAAGAGGTACGAGACCAACACCATTTATGGTGGAGGTGGCGTGCTGCTGACCTCAACTCGGGATGTTGTGAGTCGGTGGGCGGAATACTTCGAAGACCTCCTCAATCCTACTGGCACGTCTTCCACTGAGGAAGCAGAGCCTGGGGACTTTGGGTCGGGTTCTCCGATCTCTGGTGCTGAGGTCGCCGAGGTGGTTAAAAAGCTCCGCGGTGGCAAGGCTCCGGGGGTGGATGAGATTCGCCCGGAGTTCCTTAGGGCTCTGGATGTTGTAGGGTTGTGTTGGCTTACGCGACTCTGCAATATCGCGTGGACATCGGGGGCAGTTCCCTTGGATTGGCAGACTGGGGTGGTGGTTCCCCTATTCAAAAAGGGGGACCGTAGGGTGTGTTCCAACTATAGGGGGATCACACTCTTAAGCCTCCCTGGTAAGGTCTATTCAGGGGTTCTGGAGAGGAGGGTCCGTCGGATAGTCGAACCTCGGATTCAGGAGGAGCAGTGTGGTTTTCGTCCTGGTCGTGGAACACTGGACCAGCTCTACACCCTCAACAGGGTCCTGGAGGGTGCGTGGGAGTTTGCCCAACCAGTTTACATGTGCTTTGTGGACTTGGAGAAGGCATTCGACCGCGTCCCTCGGGGGGTTCTGTGGGGGGTACTCCGGGAGTATGGGGTACCAGGCCCTTTGATAAGGGCTGTTAGGTCCCTGTACGACCGGTGTCAGAGCTTGGTCCGCATTGCCGGCAGTAAGTCAGGCTCGTTTCCGGTGAGAGTTGGACTCCGCCAAGGTTGCCCTTTGTCACCGATTCTGTTCATAACTTTTATGGACAGAATTTCTAGGCGCAGCCAAGGTGTTGAGAGGATCCGTTTTGGTGGCCTTAGAATCGCTTCTCTGTTTTTTGCAGATGATGTGGTCCTACTGGCTTCATCAGTTCGTGATTTACAACTTTCACTGGAGCGGTTTGCAGCCGAGTGTGATGCGGCCGGGATGAGGATCAGTTCCTCCAAATCCGAGGCCATGGTCTTGAGCCGGAAAAGGGTAGCATGCCCTCTCCGGGTCGGGGAGGAGGTCCTGCCCCAAGTGGAGGAGTTTAAGTATCTCGGGATCTTGTTCACGAATGAGGGAAAACTGGAGCGTGAGATCGATAGGCGGATAGGTGCAGCGTCCGCAGTGAAGCGGGCGCTGTACCGGTCTGTCGTGGTGAAGAGAGAGCTGAGTCAAAAGGCAAAGCTCTCAATTTACCGATCGATCTACGTTCCCACCCTCATCTATGGTCATGAGCTTTGGGTTGTGACCGAAAGAACAAGATCTCGGATACAAGCGGCTGAAATGAGTTTTCTCCGCAGGGTGTCTGGACTCTCCCTTAGAGATAGGGTGAGAAGCTCAGTCATCCGGGAGGGACTCGGAGTAGAGCCGCTGCTTCTCCACATCGAGAGGAGCCAGTTGAGGTGGCTCGGGCATCTGGTTAGGATGCCTCCTGGACGCCTCCCTGGTGAGGTGTTCCGGGCATGTCCCACCGGGAGGAGACCCAGAGGAAGACCCAGGACACGCTGGAGGGACTATGTTTCTCGGCTGGCCTGGGAACGCCTTGGGATTCCCCCAGAGGAGCTGCTCCAAGTGGCTGGGGAGAGGGAAGTCTGGGCCTCCCTACTTAGGCTGCTACCCCCGCGACCCGACCCCGGATAAGCGGAAGAAAATGGATGGATGGATGGATGAAGATCATTTAACAGTTTATTTACCTCACTGACTGAGAACGGAGAAAAAGAGAAGGTGTGATTAACTGATGGTTGACTTGTAGGAGGGATTTGATTTGTAGAAGTTTGATTATTAGATGAAGTGGCTGATTTTCCATTTGTAACTGTGTCAAATAATGAACTAGAAGCAACAAAATGTTTATTGAAACAGTTCAGGATCTCGTGCTTATTTGACACAGGAACAGAGTCAACAAGAAATTGTGATGGGAGGTCAGATGATTGGGGGGTGCCTGAGAGAGATTTGATGGTTTTCCAGAATTTTTTAGGATCGTTTAGATTTTTGGAGGTCTGATATAAGAAGTAGTTACGTTTTGCATGTGGTACATGTGATGAAAACAAGATTATGTACACAGGGTCCCAGTTACATCCAACAACAAATGCAAGAGAAAAACAGTAATAACATCTAGGATTAACTAAGAAAAACATCAACTAGTAATACACTAAGCCCTAATGTAGTAGAAAAACATCATTATAAACAGCAGCACGAACATGAGTCTGTATGAGCAGATGGTCACAGATGAACACAGCAACAAGAAAACAGATCAGCATCAGCATGATGTGATATTTTGCAGTGTTTATTCTTATTATTTATTTATTCATGAGTCTAACAGCCTCAGGGTAGAAGCTGTTCCTCAGTCTAGTGGTTCTACATTTGATGCTCCTCAACCTCCGTCCTGAGGGGAGTGGGGCAAAGAGTGAGTGTGCTGGGTGAGTGAGGTCTTTCATGATGCAGGTGGCTCTTTTCCTGCATCTGGAGGTGTAAATGTCTGTGATGGTGGGGAGACTGACTCCAACAGACTTCTGTGCAGCCTTCACCACTCTCTGTAGAGCTTTCCTCTCTGCAACTGTGCAGCCTCCATGCCATACATTGATGCTGGAGCACAGGATGCTCTCCACTGCACACCTGTAGAAGGAGGTGAGGACTGGGCTGCTCAGACCAGCTCGTCTCAGCCGTCTGAGGAAGTAGAGTCTCTGATGACCTTTCTTGATCAGGCTGGTGGTGTTGTTGCTCCAGCTGAGGTTATCATTCAAGTGTACACCCAAGTATTTGTAGCTGGAGACCACTTCCACTACAGATCCGATCTGCACGAGATTTAGTATGTTTCATCAGTGACCACTTCTACACACATTGATATTATGGTTTAACAGATGACTCTAGTGCACCCCTACAATATTTTTCAAACGGTTCCATCTCATTGATAGATCATCCGATCTGTTCCACATTTATAGTGTGTCATCTGTCAGTACTTCTAAGTACATATATATTGTTGTTACTTGCTAACTGTTGCTGGTGAAGATTCTCAGTCGTCCAGGACATGATAAAATCAAAAAAGGCGTTCAATACAAGATCAACTGGACTTTATTTGTTGCAGAAGACGTTTCGCTTCTCATTCAGGAGCTTTATCAATTCAATAAAACAGACTGTGTGTGCGTGGATTTATAACAGTGAGTCACGCACCAACATACCGGGTATGTAAATTTCAAACTGAGGTAACAAATACATGTAAATTGACAGATCACACCTTAACAGTAGGGAGTTCCCTTGAGGTCTCTGACAGAAGACACACAACTGTATGTAAATTGACAAAACACCCTCCCAAACCAACAACAGAGGTTTCTCAAAAAAAAAACTTTGCTAGTCTAATTCACAGCCAAGACACCTCTGCTCCCATCTGGTGTAAAACGTTTGGGAATCAGCCCTAGAACTGAGTTATAAGTCTTAGAAAGTTGAAATCTCAGACCTCCTCCTCTGTTAAGAGAAGGTTTTTCTCTCTTAACATAAACAGCTTCCTTCACACCCCTCTCAAACCATCTGTGCTCTCGGTCCAAAATTTGCACATTTTGGTCATCAAAAGAGTGACCCTTGTCAGTGAGGTGGTGGTGAACAGCTGAGTTTTGTCCAGAGGAGGTTGCTCTCCTGTGTTGGGACATTCTTCTGTGGATGGGCTGCTTAGTTTCTCCAATGTAACGGTCTGGGCAGTCCTTGCTGCACTGGATTGCGTACACTACACCACTCTGTTTGTGTGTTGGTGTTTTGTCCTTAGGATGCACCAGTCTCTGTCTGAGAGTTCTGCTAGGTTTGAAATGTACTCGGATGTTATGTTTGTTGAAAATCCTTCTGAAATTCTCTGAGACTCCAGCAACATAAGGAATGACAATGTTTTTTCGTCTGTTAGTCTTTTTCTGTTCATTATTGTGTTTAGCAGATTTCCTCGCTGACTTGACAAAAGCCCAGTTGGGATATCCACATGTTTGCAGAGATTTGTTGATGTGTTTCTGTTCCTTTTTCTTCCCTTCTGTCCTTGTGGGGATGTGTTCTGCCCGATGCTGTAAGGTTCTGATGACAGAAAGTTTGTGCTCCAGTGGATGGTGAGAGTCAAACAGAAGATACTGGTCTGTGTGGGTTGGTTTTCTGTAAACTTCAATGTTAATACTGTCCTCTCCCTCTATATGTACCAAACAGTCCAAAAAAGGCAACTTGTTGTCATTTGCATCCTCCCTGGTGAACTTGATGTTGTTGTCGACCGAGTTAATGTGTCTGGTGAACACTTCCACCTCCCTGGCTTGGATAAATAAAGTCCAGTTGATCTTGTATTAAACGCCTTTTTTTGATTTCTTGCTAACTGTTCTTGGCAAACGGGTGCGGGATGGGCACAAGAGTGTTCGAGGTGGCAAAAAAAGCAGACGAGCTGGAGCTCCTGCAGTTGCCACAATAAGGCTGGAGCGGCGCTTTTCTGCAAGGGCCTCAATGCTGCTTGCAGCTTTAATTTTTATTTGTATAAATTTTTTATTCTTCCTTCAAATGAATTGGCCTTTTTGGGGCTTTATCATATCCCAAAACTCACCAAATTTGGTGGTCACATCAGGTCTGGTGAAAATTTACATATTTTGGGGTGTGGCAAAAATCGGCACAAAAAAACGGCTCAAGAGCGCCACCTAGAAATTTTCAAAATACCCTCCGCATTGGCCTTAGTTTGATGTAGAAGCCTGAAATTTGGTACACTTGTCCACTTTACCAAGATGCACAGAAAACCCTCTATCACAAACGTTGTACGATAAATGGGAAGGTGGCCATTTTGGAATGATGATCAAAAATTTTCACACTTTTTTGGCAGTTTACAGCCTCCGCATTTGAACAAACTCATCCTAGGGATTTTGCTCAACCAAGTTCAAACTTGGCCAGTTTCTTCATAATTCATGGGGAAACACAACTTATCAAAACAGTTTGTTTTCATGAATGCTGAAGGGGCAGAGCCAGACTTCAAAATTAGGTATCTCGCCATGAAAAATGACACGCTTACAGCTCCTACAAGAAAACTTTCTAATACATCAAACCTTCAGTGATTGACCCACATCTGGTCGCATGCAATACTGAATGGTCAAATTATGACATCACTTAATCCACTCCCCCTGACAACAGGAAGTGTAAAGTTTGACTTTGAACAGTCCTGATCTGACTCCTGTTGCCTAATCAGCGTGACAGTGTGTCCAGTGACTGAAGACATGGTGGTGTAACAAGCTTTCCAACACTGACTGTTTTGGGTGGAGCATGTGGGCATGGCGACGTGGCGAAGTAAGACGTAATGCCTTCAACTTACGTTCAGTTCTAAAATCCACAGATTTGATCCGAGGAGTACCAAAATCAGTATGATTGATCATTGCCCACCCCTTGAACAGGAATACATGTTAATTAGCCAATAGCCTCCACAGTTCCCCCTAGAATATTTTAAAACATCAGCCCCAAGCCATTTTTGGACAGATTATTCCGAAACTAGGTGAACATCTGTATCTTCTCAGGACCTACAAAAAAGTCTCTTGGAGCTCTGGTCCAAAGCCAACAGGAAGTTGGCCATTTTGGGTAAAATTGTCATTTTCTGGGATTTCTACTTGCGGATTTGAAGGAACTCCTCCTAGGGATTTTGAAAGATTGCCTTCAGACATGGTTATTATGCCCTTAACAAATTGGGACAGTAAAAGTTATCAAAAGCTTGCATTTTCGTTTATGCTGAAGGGGTATGGCCAGGCTTCAAACTTGCTTTTCACACCATAAATTTCAAACCGCTATAACTTTCCCATTGAAAGACCGAAAGGCACCAAACTTGGCATGAGTGATCCCTGTTGGATGCCCGACAATCCTTTGTTGTCATGTTGTGATGTCATCGAAGCCTCGCCCCCTCAGAACAGGAAGTCACTTTTTTTACTTGGAAGGCTCTCTCTCTGACCCCCTAGAACTAATCAGGATGATCCTGTGTTAGAATATGTAAAACAAGTTGTTCTGTCTTGCTTTAAAGTGCAAACTGTTTTTGCTGGAGGATGTGGACGTGGCGGCATGACGATCTAAGAAGTGACTCCGTCACATACATTTGGCTCAAAATTCCACACATTTGAACGGAAGTGCACCAAAATCACTACAATCAATCATTATCCATCACTTCAACAGGCTTCCATGATAAGTGGCCAATACCCTCCACAGTGCCCCCTATATTATTAATACAGTTATATTTCCCTTTTTTATACTACTATGCAAAAAACTCAGAACAGTATTACACTTTTTATTATTTCATTTTATGCTTATGTTTATTAAATGTTTAATGTTTTAGTGTTGGTGTAACTTTTCATACTTTCATACTACTAATATGCAAAAACTACTATGCAAAAACTCAGGGCAGTATTACACTTTTATCATTTCATTTTATGCTTATGTTTATTAAATGTTTCAGTGGTTTAGTGTTTAAATGGTTACTATTGCACTGAGGGACTGAGAGAAATGCAATTGCAATCCTGTGTATGTTCTATACATATTGCAGTTTTGACAATAAAGTTGATTTTGACTTGACTTTGATTTCAGTGATACATCTGCACAAGATGTATTATGCTTCATCAGTGAGCACTTCAACACCAATTGATATTGTGGTTTAATTGATGACTCCAGTGCGCCCTCTACATTATTCAAACATTTATATCTCATTGCTAGATCATCCAATCTGTTCCACATTTGTATGTTGTCTGTCAGCACTTCTATACACATGTATATTGTTGTTTTAAATTTAACTCCAATGCACCCCTACATTATTCCAACACTTACAGATCAGTGATATATCATCCAATATGTACCAATTTTATTTTACGTTATCAGTGAGCACTTCTACACACATTTCAATTGTTACCCTGATGCATGCTCAATAATCCAGGTAGAAATTTCTAAAAAAGCTAAGTCTGGTCCTCTGGACATTCAAAAAAACAAAACAAACCAAAGCAAAAAAAAAATTGTAGAAACGTTTCGTCTTTTGTCCGAAAGACTTCCTCAGTCTGAGGTACTGTATTCAGCTCAGTCTTATAAATAGCACCCTCTCACAGTGGAGCAACCAGTTGGCTGATGACAGCCGAAAACAGCTGCTCACATGATCAAGGAGGGCCATCAGCTTAACAATGGGAGGGAGTTTTTTTTTATGTTTTTCTTGGCTTTTAATTACAAACAATATTCTGGAATCTTATTCTTAGATTATAAAAGTCACCAGATCAATAAGAATAGCCTTTCTACAACGAGAGTTAGTGACCATGAATGTGAATTTACCTGTGGTCAATGAACCAACTCCAGCTGCTAAGTTGGATGAGGCACGGGGTGAAATAAGGATGAGGCTCATAAATGGAGGTCATTAACAAATCTGGGTGAGTTCCCTTCAGCACAGCCTTAGTAGAATTCACCTAAGATCACTCTGGGTAATACTCAAGTGGATAGGTTTAGTTAATTATACCCATTAGAGGAGCGGCTGCAGTGGGGTTTTAGCCATAATTCAAGTGGTAACTCCGCCGTTGGGTAGAACTACACTTAATAATACTGTACAGAAATGAGAGAGGTCCCTCACTAATCCAGTACAGACAGGACAGAGGAACATCAATTTTACCATGCAGACAGAACAGAGGTCCCTTAAGACTTACTATGTTATCTTTTTTGTTTCTCTTCAGTTGAAAACTGAAGCTGAACTGAATTTTTGATAGAATTCACAGATTAATACCATTTTTAAGACAAAAGTCTGGATTTTATAGTTAGAATTCTAAAGACTTAGTAATAAAAACTGACCTCACATATATTTTTCATACTCGCATTTCCTTTCCACAGGTGAGATAATAAGAAGCCAATTATGATGAGACATAGGACCAAAAGTGCCGCCATGATGAGACCCAGTAGCGCCATGTCACCTGGACGATAGCCAATATTTGACGAGGAAGGCATGGATATGACTGCAGAGAAGAAAATACAGATGATTAACTCAGCATTACACCTGAACAATAACAAAAGTTTTTCAACCACTTGATCATGAACACAAAAATTAGAGCTATTACTGACATTTTCCACAAAATAAATTTATACTAGCTTTGATCCTATTGATGGATTTAATCTTAAAATTAGAGATAAGTTAAATTACAATTATTTTTTTTTCTCAATTTAATCTAAACATCTATCTTTCCATCTATCCATCCATTATCGTTTACCCGCTTCTTCAATTTTTGGTCATGGGGGTTGCCGGTGCCAGGAACTTGTCTTAAATGCAGAGGTGACAGGGCCTTCTCTGTAGCAGGCCTAAGACTTTG
>JBBPBX010015111.1:0-14484 GCA_038048925.1 Garcialebias charrua
ACACCATCTTGGGAAGAAATATCGACGCTGACACCGATGAAGAGAAAAATGGAATGGCATATGCCGAGCTGATCCAATTCCTCGATGACAAAAGTTTGTCACTCGTGATGAGAGAAGCAGCCGACGATGGTCGAAAAGCATTGAAGATACTAAGAGACTACTACGCAGGAAAAGGTAAACCACGAATCATCAGTCTCTACACTGAATTAACTTCATTGAGGAAGAAGAGCGGTGAAAGTGTGACTGAATATATCATACGTGCAGAGACACTAATTACAGCCCTGAGAAATGCCGGGGAGATCCTTAGTGATGGTTTACTCGTAGCGATGGTTTTAAAAGGACTGCCAGAGACATTTAAGCCTTTTTCCGTCCATATAACACAAAGTGAATCAGACATACAGTTTGCTGAATTCAAAGTGAAACTCAGGAGTTATGAGGACACTGAAAGAATGCGCATGACAGAAGCAGATGACGTCATGAAAGTGAGGACGCCACAAAGCGCACTATTATCAACAGCTGCTGGAGACTACAAGAAAGAAATAACATGTTTTAAGTGTGGCTTCACTGGACATAAAGCCAATGTCTGCCGCTACAGACTGTGGTGCAGTCACTGCAGGAGCAGCACACACAGCGATTCGAACTGCAGAAGGAAGCGATGGAGTGACGACGCCCGCACAGCAGTGGAGGAGGACAGGAACACAGAGAGCGACAACACGTATGCATTCCGGACGAGAGATGACAGCGTGAGACCAAATCATCGACAGAACCTCAAAACTACAGGTCTTATGGTGGACACAGGAGCGACTTCACACATCCTGAAAGAAAAGACCGCATTTAAAAAGTTTGATGGACATTTCCAGTCAACAACACATTGTATCGAGTTGGCTGATGGTACCAGATGTAACGGAGTGGCTGAAGGCAGAGGAGATGCAGAAGTACTTTTAATGGACAGCAGGGGACGACAACACAGAATATTACTGAAAGGAGCATTGTACATCCCCACGTTTCCACAGAACATCTTTTCTGTGAGGGCCGCAACAACAAATGGAGCCACCATCATCTTTACGGAAGGGAGAAACATTCTTCAACACAGAGACGGTACAGAGTTCAACATCTACGAGCACGACAGACTGTACTACCTCGCAACATTATGTGAGTACGATGAATGCAATAAGATTTTTGATTTACAAACATGGCATGAAATATTGGGACACTGCAATCACAGTGACATTTTAAAGCTGCAAAATGTAGTTGATGGGATGAAAATCAAAGGTAAAACAGGAAACCAAAATTGTGAAGTGTGTATTCAAGGTAATTTTTTTCAAACCAGAAATAGGAACCCTGATAAGAAAGCTAATGAACCTCTTGAATTTGTACACACAGATTTAGCTGGACCCATAGATCCAGTATCACATGATGGGCATAGATACGCTGTAATATTCACTGATGATTTTTCCGGTGCAATGTTTGTTTATTTTCTTAAAAATAAGAGTGTAGTGGGCATGACCGTGCCCACTCTGATACTTGAACTGTCCCAGTGACACCTTTTCACTGATACTCTCAGAAAAAAGACATTAACACTATTTTATTACATTATTTTGAATCAAAACACAATAAGTCATAAGAGACTCTCTTATTCCTCTATTTTTGTGTTAATGAATAACCTTGTGTTACTTGTATAAGCATTATTGAATTCAATGTTTGTTAAGTCAAAGACTGTTTAATTCAAACTGTTTAATTCAAGTTGGAAATCCAATGTTATTTCAAAATAATGATCACTTCTTCATATGATGAATCAAACGGTGAAAGTGAATTAATATGTCAGACTGAACTCGATCAGTTTTGTTAGAAGTTAGAACACAGTTTTAATCAGTTGTTTTATGAAGCTGGCTCCAGTCTAATCTGTTTCTCTGTCTTCATTCTAAACAACTTCTTCTCTGTTCTAAAAACTGATCTTCTCCTATCCGAGTGACCTTCATCCACTGGTTTGTTTGGACCAATCAGAGAAGAACAACAAGTCACTGATCACAGATCCTTCCTTAAAGTTCTAAGCTTTTGCTGGAACTGACGGAGTTTGCTGAGGACCTCGAGCTATGAGGTTCCCCAAAGAACTGATGATCGTCTGGTCAACACGCTAATGACCATGTCATTCAGTTAAAGACTTATAACATGCCAAGTTATAAGCCATCTTCAACAGCTGAAAAGCTCTCTTTTATTGACATTCCTTTAAGGAACGTCTTATCTTGAAAACAACACCAGGAGCTGCCGTTACTTTCGGTTCGAGTCAAGGCGCACGTCTGGAGACGCTGAGAATGGTAAACGAACTGACCAAACTGGACCGAGGGAGACTGACCATCTTCACGAGGTAACAAGTCGTCAAATGCTTTGCCAAGGGTACCAACGTGTAGCCGAGTTCAGCCGGAGAGCTGCCATGCTTCTGGTTAAACACATCAAGATAACTCCCTGACTCTTAACTTTTCTTCCTCCATTTTCTCCTCCTAAACCTTTATCTTCCTAAGCCAGAAACTAAGTTAATGTACCTACAGAAATGAGTAAAATATCATCCTTCACTGTTCTGTTGTTCCTATATTTCATCTGTGCTGAAGTTAATTATAGGAAAAATAATCAACCAATCATGTACAAATGTGTGATGTAATTTACAATTATGTTAAATAAATGGTCCAGTCCTGCTGTGCCAACATAAGTTTAACGTTTCCTGTGAATTACATCTGGTCAAGGTATAGAATTATTGGTATTAAGCTGAAAAAGAGAGAACCCGTTTAATTAATGATGTATTTTTGTGTCAGTCTAAACCCTGCCAATTTATACATCTAAAATATAGGTAAGTCAGTAAACTGACCCCTTCCTATATTACTACATTGGTGGCCCGTGAACAGGTCTCTGAAAGTTTGATATTTAATATTTCTGTACTTTGAATGTTGGCATAATTTTGTCCAAGTTTTTAGACTCTGAAAACGATAGTTTTTTGGCTGGGAAAGTGTGTAAAGCTGCAGGAAACTGCTGGTTAATGTCACTTGAAGCTGAGGAATTGTCTTTACTCAACTTTTAAACGTGTGTTGAAGTTTTTGGGTTAAAATTTGATGTTGCTGTGTGGTTCTGGTTCTGAGTCGTTTGGACTCTTTGCTGACGTGTCACAGATAAAAGCGCATCTACGTTTGACCGCCGTGTCAAAACTGTGCCTATAAGAGCTTCATAGTTCATCTGAAAATTGCTGTCGAGTGGTATCGTTACATTTTAAGCAGAAATAATAGCATCTTGTGTCTGAAGCTGTCGGATCGAGGTTCTGGTCCCGGTCCATTTAGCTCTGACGGGTTGCTGTACGGTAAAAAGTCCGTGTTGGCGACATTTATCTTGCTATTTTTACTGGGCGCAGCTTGGTAAAACTGTTCTGATGTGAAACGATTCGTTCACGGAATTTTTGTGGTGAATTTTAGCGTTTTATGAGTTGAAAAAGAGTCTAGGTTTGATAAGCTATATGCTGACGCTACGTTCATAACATCTGTTGTCATGCTGTGGTTGGTTCAAGGTGATCACGTGATACGCAGTTGATCGTCAAATTTCAGTTTTGTTCACACAATTCTGACAGATTTTCTAGCTTGTTTCGGTTCTAGGCATAAAATATCGTCAGAAACTGTTTAACCGCGGTGTTTTGAGATATTTAAAGGGGTTTTAGAGCGTTTAGACGTCGGGAGAACTCAAACGTCCGACTGCACGTACGTCCCTAAATGCAACACGACCGACACGTCAAGTTGACGTGTCAACGGAAGTGACGTGACCCAGATAGAGAAAAAAAGGAAAAAGATCGTTTTTTATGTATCTAAAAGTTCACAGAACTTGTTCTAAACATTTTAAACAAATCCATTCGTTTCTTAAATGAACGTTTGTTTAGGCGATTGTCACATCCAGGCTAAAACTCATCCAAAAAGTTGATTTTTCACCGTGTTCGTTTTCCAGCTAACGGAATTGGCGGTAGTCAACGTGGCCTTAGAGCCAACAGCGCCTTTATAGCGGCCAGAATGAGTAATTACAGTCACATTGTGGTAAATTTAAGCTTTGAAAACCTGCAATCTGCTGGTTAAAAGTATGAGAACAAGAAACATTTACACAGAATAGATGCTAAACCCTCTGCATTTATTTTAAAACATCTGTAATGTTATGTTGAGCATACAAAAACTCCAGTTTATTTTAAATAAAAAAATATTTAAAATAACAAACAAGAGATCCTATTTTCACTCCTGATAACTGTCAAAATACAGCAAAACAGTTTAGCCAAACTGCAATACATCTTTTTAAGGCATGATGGAGCAGCTTCCTGGGAACATTTTAGTGTGAATATTGCATTTATTTCAAATCTTTTAAAAAGTGTTTGAGTAAGTAAAACGAAAATCATGCTTGTGTTAGTTAGTAACTGTTGTTAAAAAATAAGTTATATTTAAAGTTAACACTGCTTGCATTTAACTTTTACAGGTTCATTAAGGGTAAGTCCTGAAAGAAGGTACCTATGAATAGAAATACTTATTACACGGTGAAACACTTATACCACACAGCTGGTTAGTTTGATTGACTCAGTGCTACATTAAAAGTGAAGATTTATTTGCACACATTAAAATACGAACTGTCTTATTGATTTTCACAAAAAATCAAAACAAAGATGGAAGTTCAAGAAGGTGCGCGTCCAAGGCTCATACAGTATGTGCCTCTAGTAGACTCATACATCAAAGGATCCGAAGAGGGACCCCAAAGCCGAGGACCTGCTCCCCCTGCACCTCGCACAGAGAGAAAATCTCTCTCATTGTGTGGTGACTACTTAGCTGCCCGAAATGTCTTGCAAAGAAAAGATGAACATCCATTGCGTTTCTTTGACAGAATTTTCAAGGCGTATTCAGGTGACATAATGGAACCAGGCCTGGAAGAGCAGACGCTTTTCAAATCTGTTTTCAGAAATAATCTAATCTCTGATATTAGATTCAAGTTGCCATTGTACACCTGGTGTCAATTAGAAGTAACATCTTTGGATGAAATCAAACAGGGTGCTGTAACGGTCTTTGAGGCTCACATGCAAAGCAAAACACCCTCTGAGGTGTGCCCAGGTCAAAAGGTCGTATCCCAGTCGCTAAAAATAGAAGAGGTTCTCTCTCCTACAGAAAGCGAGAATAAACACTGTCGTATTAAAGGCCCTCTGACCTCAGAGGAGATGGAGAACATACGTCGGTTGATAGAAAGGTTGGATAATGCAAGCAAGAATAAACAAGATTTTCAAACTGACAAACAACGAAATGTTGGTGCCAGCTGGAACAGTGACTCACAATGGTTTAAAGGGAGCCCCGCTCCTAAAGCACCTCAGATTGAAAAGTCTGAGACAAGCGATGAACCACAAATGGTAGGTGTTGACTCTTTAAGAGACCCAAAATGGTTCAGAACGAACCAGGTGGGTGAAAACCAAGGTCTACCGGTGGGTGAACTTCAAAAGAAATTGAAGTATGAGGACCTAAACTCGTGTAACTATGCGTGGTCCCAACAGAAACCCCCGAGCCTTGGAACTGCACCTCCCGCGCCTCGAACAGAACAGTTCGAGACAGGCAAAGAGTCACGAATGTCCCGGAATAATGGCCCAACACCTCTATTCTCGGAAGAGACAGAGGAAGTAAGTTGTTTGTTGGTAGATTTGAATGTTACAGTGCTTGACCAACCTGATACAATGAGTGGCGTTATCATTGATAATGACACTAACAACATTGACCTACCTGGAGCAATGTTCAACACTATCTTTCACAAAAACTCAGAGCTCACAGTTAACAACAATGACATTGACACAGATGCCACAGATGTTGACAATAAAGATGCTGACAGCGAACAAAATGCTGACAGTCAACAAGATCCTGAAGGTCATGACACGGTCTGTCTAACAGATAGTACCGCAGAAGGCACGGATGACTCCCCAACCGAGATCACAAGCCCGGTAAGTGAACCTTCAAATAGAGATGAGGCAGAAGAGACCCAACAGTTGGACCCAACCCTGGCCCAACAAGAGAACCTCCTCTGCGAGCTGGAACAATCAGCACTCACTGAACACTACCTACCACAGGTAGAAGAAGGTGTGGAGATCCACGGATCCCACACCGAAGACGCTGTACTGTCCTCTGGGACAGATAAATCGGCAATCAGCCAAGCTTTCGAGGAAACCTTGGTTCAAGAGCATTTGAGTCTAGAACTAATCAGAAATGACACAGTTTCTACAGACTCAAAGAGCCCCTCTTCAGACAAAGGGGGGAAACGCTCGCACACCAACAACAGTGACCCGTCGCGGTTTGAACAATCAGACACACCTGCGACTGCGCCGACAGTTGTAACACACCTGAATTACACAGAAAGAGGTAAACGTGAGAAGAAATGTTGGCCGAAACCTATAAGGTTCCTAAGTACTGTCTACTCTCAGCTGCGAAAACAGCTTAAACTAAACATTGGCATCCTAACTTGTGCCCATGGACGGACGTCCTCACCTGTGTTCGTGGTCCCCCATGACCTCAGGGGGGTGATGTTAGGTCATGCCCAAGACAAAGACAAAGATTTCAATAACCCCACAAACGACAAAGATCTCGCAAACTCACAGACTTCATGGGAAATTAAGGTCGTCCAAGCACACGATAGTAAATAAACTAAACAGTTTAAACTATATTAGTTGCTAAAAGAAACCGTTCCAACTAGAACTTAGAAACGCTAAGTCTAAAAACCCACAACAAAAAACTAACCTTAACAACCGTTTAAATCTGCAGGATTTAATTGACATCGGTTATAAAGCTAAGACCTGTTTTTATTGTGTGATACACGTTGGAATCTGACGACAGGAGTGAGTTGAAGCGGTGAAACGTTGTTTTCTAGTTGCTTAATTGCTACTTTTGTTGTTGTTGAAGCTTGGTATTGTTTTTGAACACTCCCAGCCAAAAGAGGTTTTTATTAATGATAAGTTAAAGACTTAAATGGATTTAACTATGCCAACATGCAGTTTTCATTTTGTTAAACCTCAGTAATTGAAGTGTCATTGTAGATTAATGCTACTTAAGGTACTATAATCTACACTGATCTCACAATTTCTAATTTGAACCGATTCGATCGATTCTATTCTAGATCATTATTCATTTTGATGAGTCTCGCCATAGACTTCAAAATTTATAGGGAATATCAAATCCTACGTCGTCGTCTTAAAGGACAACAGACATTTAGACCAAACTATATTTTCTTTTCTATTTTAGTTTAACTTTAAGCTAAGTTATGAATGGAGGAATAGTTTGGAAGAAGAGGCCTTCGTTACAGAAGCCCTCCTGAACCGTCTATAGACGTAGATCCCTATATTTAACTTTTGATGCATGATCCACCCCTTAATTGGTAGTTATAGCTGATCTAAACCATGATAGCTTACATACCAGGTGCATATAGGTAAGGCTAATGTAAAATCCCAATCATAAGCCCACCTAAAACCACATAATTGCATGACACATAGAACCAGAGTGGCACGGACTGGAAACCAACCAGCCTTCAACCTTCGATGTGGGGACCTGCTACTTCAACGTTGGTCTTCAACCTTCATCCAAGGGTCGCCTCCTCTGCGTCAATCGAGGGATCCCCTCTACATGCTGATTATAAAAACAATTGTTGCTGATGAAATCACCAACTCTAATCGATATGGAATTACTGCTGTGGAATTACCGCTGTGGATTATAAGACTTTGTTTTCCAAAGGATCACAGACTTTGTTTTCCAAGAGTTAACAGACTCAGTTTTCCGAGGGATTAAAAGCTTACCGCAATGGGATTACCTACGAACAGTATGGAATTTCCAAAAACTTTATGGGATTATAATTTTTGATTTTTTTTCCACTTGCTGGATTACTTCAAGATCAGAGACAGTTCAAGGTTTCCTTTCGTGTTGGACCCCATCCCCAAGGACTGGCGATGACTTCCAAAAGGGGGGAGATGTAGTGGGCATGACCGTGCCCGCTCTGATACTTGAACTGTCCCAGTGACACCTTTTCACTGATACTCTCAGAAAAAAGACATTAACACTATTTTATTACATTATTTTGAATCAAAACACAATAAGTCATAAGAGACTCTCTTATTCCTCTATTTTTGTGTTAATGAATAACCTTGTGTTACTTGTATAAGCATTATTGAATTCAATGTTTGTTAAGTCAAAGACTGTTTAATTCAAACTGTTTAATTCAAGTTGGAAATCCAATGTTATTTCAAAATAATGATCACTTCTTCATATGATGAATCAAACGGTGAAAGTGAATTAATATGTCAGACTGAACTCGATCAGTTTTGTTAGAAGTTAGAACACAGTTTTAATCAGTTGTTTTATGAAGCTGGCTCCAGTCTAATCTGTTTCTCTGTCTTCATTCTAAACAACTTCTTCTCTGTTCTAAAAACTGATCTTCTCCTATCCGAGTGACCTTCATCCACTGGTTTGTTTGGACCAATCAGAGAAGAACAACAAGTCACTGATCACAGATCCTTCCTTAAAGTTCTAAGCTTTTGCTGGAACTGACGGAGTTTGCTGAGGACCTCAATGCCATGATGAGGTTCCCCAAAGAACTGATGATCGTCTGGTCAACACGCTAATGACCACGTCATTCAGTTAAAGGCTTATAACTTGCCAAGTTATAAGTCATCTTCAACAGCTGAAAAAGCTCTCTTTTATTGACATTCCTTTAAGGAACGTCTTATCTTGAAAACAACACCAGGAGCTGCCGTTACTTTCGGTTCGAGTCAAGGCGCACGTCTGGAGACGCTGAGAACGGTAAACGAACTGACCAAACTGGACCGAGGGAGACTGACCATCTTCACGAGGTAAAAGTCGTCAAATGCTTTGCCAAGGGTACCAACGTGTAGCCGAGTTCAGCCGGAGAGCTGCCATGCTTCTGGTTAAACACATCAAGATAACTCCCTGACTCTTAACTTCTTTTCCTCCATTTCCTTCCTCCTAAACCTTCATCTTCCTAAGCCAGAAACTAAGTTAATGTACCTGCAGAAATGAGTAAAATATCATCCTTCACTGTTCTGTTGTTCCTATATTTCATCTGTGCTGAAGTTAATTATAGGAAAAATAATCAACCAATCATGTACAAATGTGTGATGTAATTTACAATTATGTTAAATAAATGGTGCAGTCCTGCTGTACCAACATAAGTTTAACGTTTCCTGTGAATTACATCTGGTCAAGGTATAGAATTATTGGTATTAAACTGAAAAAGAGAGAACTCGTTTAATTAATTATGTATTTTTGTGTCAGTCTAAACCCTGCCAATTTATACATCTAAAATATAGGTAAGTCATTAAACTGACCCCGTCCTATATTACTACACCCCCGCGACCCGACCCCGGTTAAGCGGAAGAGAATGGATGGATGGTTAAAAATCGGGCTGCTGCGTTCTGGACCAGTTGTAGTCATGCAATGGTGGTCTGACTGATACCAAACAGGAGTGAATTGTAGTAATCAAGACTAGATGCAATAAATGTGTGTATTACTGTCTCCAGGTTATTTTTGGATAATATGGGCTTCAGCTTAGACAGTCGTCTCAGCAGGTAAAAACAGGATTTAACGATCATGTTTACATGACTGTTGAGTTTCATGGAAGGATCCATTATCACTCCCAGATTTGTGACTTTTTGTTTTTCTGACAGGGCTAGAGCAGAAGGGTTGATGCAGTAGTTCGTGATTGTGTCGTTGGGAGGGAACAACATGAATTCAGACTTCTTTTCATTGAAACTTAAGAAATTTTAATCCATTCAGTCCATGATGTCAGCCAGGCAGTCGAACAGAGGTTGAATTGAGCATGTACCGTTGTGTCTTGGGGGAAGTAAATTTGACAGTCATCGGCGTAGAAGTGAAAAGGTATGTTGTGTTTCCAGAAAATATCACCAAGTGGCAGTAGGTATAAAGAGAATAGGAGAGGACCCAGGATGGAACCCTGCGGAACCCCCCATGTAAGAGCTGCTGCTGCATAACTAAAATATTTGATGGAAACACAAAAGGATCTGTCAGCGAGGTAGGATCTGAACCAATTGAGAGCAGACCTTGTGATGCCCACCCACTGTTCCAACCTAGTAATGAGGATCTCATGGTCGATGGTGTCAAAAGCAGATGTAAGGTCCAATAGGACAAGCAGCACAGAATCACCAGTGTCTGTGGATAAGAAGACCACATCAAAGGGGGAACCAGATGGTTTCAGGCTGCACATGACCCGCTCTAGAGAAGACAGATATTGGTTCAAAAATGGTCAAATATAGCAACAGATTGAGGTGAGATGGATGGATCATGAGTTGGAGGAGAAATGAGAGCTCGGGTGGTCGCATTTTTTTATAAAAAGAAATGTATGAAGTTCTCGCACAGCTCAGTCGAGGCTTCCAGAGGTGAGGGTTCAGTGAGGTGGAGAACAGAGTTTAGGGTGGAGAACAGGATTCATTGATTGTGAAGGTTTGAGTTAATGATATCAGAGAAGTACAGTATTGAGATTTAGCAGTTTTTACTGCTTTCTGATGACGCCAACTCTCTTTTAGTATTTTAAAAGAGACCTGCAGCCTGTCCGCTCATTCTCAATCAGTTCATCTGGACAATTTCTTTTTAGTAGAAACGTTTCACCCTCACTCCAGAGGGCTTCGTCAGTCAGAGTAGTCCCAAGCACACTGAAGTTACCCCACCAAGTGGACCAACCAGTTTGCTGTAGCCAAGATGGTTTCTGGGGGCTGTCCTGTCCCTCGTCGACTCCTCCCAGGCAGGCAGACATGTCCAAAGTGGTTCAAGACAAGCCTGTCTTTTCTCCATTTGCGCTCTGCCCTCCTGTACAGCTGCCTAACATCCTTGGTGACGTCATTCAGCCAAGGTTCTACTCTGAGTTTGGATTTTCTAGATTTAACAGGAGCAACATGATCCAGAGCCTTTAAGCAGACAGCGTTGAACTGGAATGTCAGCTCCTCAGTGGTGGAGAGAAACACTGGGGGGCTGAATTATCTTATTTTATCTCTGAATATGATATGTTGTCATATTTTATGTCATCGCACAAAATGTCAACGCAACCTTTTGATCATAGTTTCAAACTCTTCCTGTTTAGGAATGCTCAACTTTAAAATGTTAATGTTAGATGCATTTGCTTCAGATCTGGGGTCTGGCCATTATTACCTCTTTATTTCTATTAATTTAACTATGGTTGTCATAAATTGTCCATTTTCAAACTAGCTTCATTCCTGGGTTGGTTTTATGCCTTTTGTTAGCTCAGCTGTCTGTTGAAAACCATCTGACTCATCAAAACAAACTAGACTTTGGATTGAGCTGCAATACTGGAGATAAAACAGATAAACCCACTCCGTTAAACACTTAAAGTCAAACGAAGAGCTTAAACAGGTCTCTCTTGAAGAAGTGTCCTCGTATATCAATGTGGTTACCTGTATGAATAAGGGTTAAATTATTTTAAAAGCCTTGTAAACAAGTACAACCTTTTATTTGGTGCCAGTAAAAACGAAGTACAGTAAAATAAATCTTCCATACAGCAGTTCTTAGAAATAGGAGGCAAAAATTGTTAACAGAAACTTGCATAAGATATTAATGGACAAAATGTATTCTTTGATGCTAAACTGGGAATTTTAATTAATGAGTTTTAATAAACAAATAAAATAATGCTCCTGTTTAGGTTAAATGATGCCCCAGTGAGAGGCTATGAGGACGACGTGGGGAACAAGACCACCATGAGGTTCTTCTACCCAGAGTCGGCCTACTATAACCCCGAGGTGCAGAACGATCCGGATACGCTCCTTGTTCTGGTGCCTTTCAAAATGCAGGATCTCCGCTGGCTCAAGGAGATTCTCTACAATGAGAAGCGGGTACTCAACACATATACAGTACATACACGCCACATGCAAAAACATACTGTTTATTTGCTTTTCCATCTCCTTCCAGTTTCCACATCACAAACAAATCCTTTAAACTTCCATTCTCAGAGTTAGATGTAGTTTTCACAGCAGATATCCTTCACTCTGTGGCTCCTGGCATCTCCGGCATCCTACTGCTAATAGTTGCAAGGTCATTACTCGCTAATTTGCACATGGATTTAATGGATTTAATGGCCTCCAGAAACAAGGGAGTCAAAAGTTCAATTGTTCCTCAGTTTGCATAAATTAATTCAATCTGACAACCAAAGATAGCATTTCCTTTTTGCACTGCCTTTTTGTTCCTTTTACTTCAATAACATCCTGGATTTTATCTCTGCTCATTTGCACATTCAAGGTCAGGAAAGGCTTTTGGAAGCCTCCACCCCAAATCTGGTTGGGTGACCCCAGCAAGATCAGAGTGTTGGACCCACACTTTTTCCACCAGACTTCAGACAAACTTCTTCATATTTCTCGAAAAAAGGGGAAGGTGAGGGAGCACTTTCACAACACTACACCTTTTAGGATTTCATTGGAGGCAGAATTTTTTTTAAAGGACAAATTCCAATAGTTTACAGTATTTGCCAGAAAAAGTGGGTTTTACTTTGAAGTCTTGTTCTGTAATTAGGGTTGCACTCAATGGTTGTGTTTTTTGCATGCTTTACTCCAATTTTCCCACAAGAACATTCTCTCATGGTTGTTCCTCGCATTCCCACCACTCTTTATTCTTCTTTCCTATCACTTTTTCCCACATGGATGTTCACAAGACTGGAGGGATTATCCACTGATTAAAACAGTTCTTCAAGCAGTTTGTTTTCAGTGTTGTGTAAACTGTTTGTATAAAGAGACACACTACTAGAAATGCCTTATGTTTAATGCACATTTTTAGTGATTTTGTGGGTTCAGTTACTCCTGAATATGATAAAGATTAGCCTCTGTTGGGCCATTGTGTGTCTCATTAAAATATAGTCTTGTGTCTTTAGGGGCTGCACAACAAATCCTTGTATAATTGTTTTTTGAAGTACAGCCAAAAATATAATATAAATGTTTATAACCCTTTTTGAGACAAGGTTTCCCTTCTTTGGAAAGTCGAGCTGCTTTTTGTTTTCTGAGAAATATCAATAGTTGGATCTGTTTTTGTCCCCCGTCGCAGATCGAAGAGTGGAAGAGGAAATACCCTCCATCAGTTCATGTAGTGAGCTTGATACTGTAACTTGAAAAATGAGCCTGGTACTGACTTCCATTTTGCTGTGTAGCTGCATCTACCTGTTAGAAAGGTTACCATTGAAATTTGGGCTGCCATCTCAAAATTGAAAATGGCCACCACCATATATGTATGCAAACTGACCACGCCAATCATTTGAGGAAACTATGCTTTCTAGTTTTTTTTTCCACTGTTTAAAAGGATAGATTATTCAAATGATTGGGGTGACTGAAGAGTACTGTAATTTATGGGGGCCCAAGCCACCATTAGTTCACCTGGTTGTGGATAAAATGTCTCCTTCCACTCTCAGGATCCATCACACAGCTCTGCATCACCAAGTCTTATTTCTGCATCTACAGTATAAAACTGACTGAGTTAGGGCCATTTAGGTCTTTTTATGGTGAAGTTAATTGGTTATAAATGTTCATCCAATGATTACTTTCTGCAAGTTTTAATTTGCCTAGTGGCAAACTGATTGACAGCCACACAAACAAAAACATTATCACTGTTTTTTGTTTTTTGTTTGCAGTTAAATAAAGATAATTTCATGAAAACAAGATAAAGAAAAGTGAAACCATAACTTTTCAGAACATCATGAGAAAGCTGTGATTGTGCAATCACCAAACATAACAATGCATTTATTTTCAGATGTGATTGTGAAACCCAGCATGCGAGTTTGGTTTTATACTCTGTTTGGAATGTACCGTAGTTTTATTTTACCCATGACTGAGTGAGGCTTGTGGGGTTCGTCTCTGGTTCGGCTCTGGGCCAGGCTTTGTTTTGGTTCTGGTTGTTGCACCTCTCCTGAGGACAATCTGAACCAGGAATGTTACTCTGTTGGGCTGCAGTCCAAACGCAACTGGTAAGTGCATGAGAGGAGTGAGCAGGGGAGGGCAGCCATCTTCCAGGCAGTGAGCGGGCTGACCCAACAGGAGCTCTACAGCACCATCTGTGCACTTTGTCCAGAAGAGTCCAGGACCAGAGGACTGTAGGGAGGCAGGAGGAGCACCGAGGAGCTAAAGTCAGGTCTTATACCATCATTCAATCCATCCATCATCCATCCATCCATCCCATCTAGGGACAAGTGCTGCGAATTAGCTTGTTGCTATTGCACTATGATGCAAACGTGGGACTGCTGTTTTACTCAGTTTGTCTATGTCGATGTGTGTCTGTCCCTATCAAATAAATAAATTACATTACATCCATCCATCCACACACACACACACACACACACACACACACACACACATACGGTACATACATACATACATACATACATACATACATCCATACATACATACATACATACATCCATCCATACATACATACATCCATCCAT
>JBBPBX010015111.1:14611-49945 GCA_038048925.1 Garcialebias charrua
ATGTCCAGCATCACTGAGCAAGAGGCAGGAGATGCCTTGGGCAGGTCTCCAGTCCATCACAGGGACACGTAGAGACAAACAAGACAAACAGCCATTCACTCTCTCACTTACACCTAGGGACAGAGTTCCCAATCAGCCTAACATGCATGTTCCCTTTTCAGTCAGTTTCACTTGGTGCAACATATTGACTATGGGAATTGCGCCCCCGCGCGATTTACCTGAAGTCATACATTCACGCCTTTACGGCAGGTGGGCGTCAGCGTCACCACAGAGGCCCCGCCCTCTTGGTATAAAGACGCATGCGCCCATCCTTCTGTCTCTTTTAAGCCCTTCACCTCGCTTATACCTGAACGGGGAGCAGTGGCAGAGACCCGTAGCAGGTCCATCTCAGGCCGGTCAGTCCTGAAGTAGGAACAGGTTCGTTCCTCGCCAAGCGGCCCCGCCGAGAACTTCCTCAGTGAGCCGAGACAGGAGACAGAAGCGGGCCTGACGAACCAGGCCCGCTCCAGAACTTTGCAGGTTCGTCCGCCCACGGGGTACGGGAACTAGGACACTTAAATCCAGACTTTATTTGTAGAAAACCACGAAAAGCTGGTAACATTGATGTGTGCTTAAAACAAAATGTTTATGGCATGTGTGCATTGAAAACAGGTTTCTGTACGTCTAAACACAAAAATAAAGTCCAAAAGCACGAACTGCCCTGATTCTTGACAAAAAACAAAACAAAACAAATTTATTTTCATGAAAACAGTCACGGTAAAGGGAGAGGGCAAACACCCCTCCTCCCTCGTGCAGCACAGGGTGTCAGATCAGATAATGAACCGCAGCGGGACGTCTGGGGTCTGTCTGGAGCAGACAGACTTCACGGCGTCCACGTGCGGGCAGGTCAGTTCACTCAGGTCGGAGCGGGGGGGTCAGATGCTCCCCCGCCCACACCCACGAGATGCAGGCAGCCTGCAATAAACATGCCTCTCAGTGCATGCGCAGGCCTGGGGGGGGCGTGTCAACCTAACACGTGGGTCATGTCAACAGTACGTTCCACGGGCAGCTTCTCCACCCACGTCCAGAACTGTGGCAACTCACAGCTTGGCCGCTGAAAGGAACAGACTGAGGGCCTCGTGCCTCCCCAGTAATGTTAATAATACAATACAGGGGGAGAGAGCTGGGTCAACTCAGACTCTCTACGCTTGTAAATGGCATATTTTTGAGGCCTGGTGAATGGAGAGGAATATTGTTTCATATTCCTGCAACCTAGTCCAGCTTCTCACATTTTTACAGGACCTGCTGGAAAAAGGTTGCTCCTTTTCCACCATTAAGGTGTTTTTGTCAGCCATTTCGGCATGCCACGAAGGCTGGGTAGGAAAAACTCCCGGTTCCCACCCTCTCACGATACGTTTGAGACCTCAGACATGTATGAAAATTCCGACCTGTATGAGACCTCAGACCTGTATGATACCTCAGACCTGTATGAGACCACAGACCTGTATGAGACCTCAGACCTGCATGATACCTCAGACATGTATGAAAATTCCGACCTGTATGAGACCTCAGACCTGTATGAAACCACAGACCTGTATGAGACCACAGACCTGTATGAGACCTCAGACCTGTATGAGACCACAGACCTGTATCAGACCTCAGACCTGTATGAGACTACAGACCTGTATCAGACCTCAGACCTGTATGGGACCTTAGGCCTGTATGAGACCACAGACCTGTATCAGACCTCAGACCTGTATGGGACCACAGACCTGTATCAGACCTCAGACCTGTATGAGACCACAGACCTGTATCAGACCTCAGACCTGTATGGGACCTTAGGCCTGTATGAGACCACAGACCTGTATCAGACCTCAGACCTGTATGAGACCACAGACCTGTATCAGACCTCAGACCTGTATGGGACCTTAGGCCTGTATGAAACCACAGACCTGTATCAGACCTCAGACCTGTATGGGACCACAGATCTGTATGAGACCACAGACCTGTATGGGACCTCAGATCTGTATGAGACCTCAGACCTGTATGAGACCACAGATCTGTATGAGACCACAGACCTGTATAAGACCACAGACCTGTATGAGACCTCAGACCTGTATGATACCTCAGACCTGTATGAGACCACACAGTATTCAAGCTGCCAGCAGAAAATATTTGTCAGTGAAGCAGCATTTCCTTCATGGCAGCTGCTCTTCTGCACTTCATTCATGTTCAGAGCTGATTTCTGCGTTTCTCAGTGAGACGTTGGACAAAGAAACCTATTTCCTGTGTAGACAGGGTCCTTTTGGGAGTAACATTTTAAGCGGACGGAGGGCGAGATATAAAAAGGTTGATCATTGTGTCAACGGGTGGAGGAGATTTTTATTTATCTGCAGGTCACAAGGAAACAATTGTTCTTCTTATTTCTGTGAACACAGACAATCACTGTCAAGTGCTAAATGGATTTCTGTTTTTTTTTCTTGATTTCCTAAAAAAACATGAATATCTCTGTAAACAAATAAAAGTTCAACTTTATTTCCCAACATTTACAGTTTAAATAACAAATATCTACCATGACCCTTAACTTTGACCCTGCTCTCTCAGCGTCACAGTTACATTTCAGTCTTTTCATGCTTTCACTGCCTTCTTCTAAAGTGTAGGCAGACATTATGCTGTCTTTTTTTTTGGTTTTAGATCAGAGCAGTTATTAGATTTATTAATAAAATTAATATAAGTGATTATTCAGTTTGCAACACGTGCCCAGCGATCAATGCATCTGGCCCTGTTGTCTGTGTTTTCTCTGCAAGATTGATATTTGCTATTATATTTGATATTACAGTATATGAATGCAGCATACTGTTTTTTTCTTATTCGAGTTTTAAAATAGAGTAGACACTGGGCATGTGGTTGAAAGCTTTACCAAGTTCAGAATGTAAACAGGTGTTACATTTTTGACAAACTATGTGCTGCAACGAAACAGGTTATTTTGGAATTTCAACCAGATATTCAAATTTACCCAAAAATGTTTTCTGTTTGAATTTTGACTAGACAATAAACGGAAGAAATATGTCCCTAAGGCTGACGATGAAATGACATTTTGATTGTAAATGTTGTATCCTCGTCCTAAATCCTAAAACACTCAATGAATATCTGAATGAAATAAAACTTCTGAAGATGTAAAGTTGAGGTCTTCTCACTTTGCCCTTTTTTCAGCTTTGACCCTACCAGAAGTTGATGTCTTAGCACCTTTGTTCTAAGAAGTTGTAAAGGACACGTTGCTGAACTATTTTAAACTTTGAAAAGTGCAACATTGTTAGCAGTTACTGGCAGGAAGTGGCTTTCTACTGTTTCACACCTGCAGTGAACCATTTGTTCGTACAGTGTTTAGCACTCAGGAGCTTGAGCATGCAGGGCAGACATATAAACCAAGGGTCCATTCTCCTGTGAAAGTGTGTGTTGTTGTTTACACATAAAGAACTTTGGTACTCTCCTGAAGAAATTACTGAATTTAATTTATTTTAACTGATTTAGTACCTGCTGCATTTGGTGCAGCCCACAGGTGCAGGGAGAATCTCCCTGCAGCACGTCATGATGTCTGCTCTCTGCCACCTGTCAACATCAAAATGTGGGTGGAAAAGGTGAAACACCCACACCTGCCTCCAGCAACCTTTGCCCCACTCTGGGCCCTTGAGCAAGGCCCTTAATCCCAGTCATCTGCTCCCAAACATGTCTCTCTGGAAAATTAGTTATTGTGACTCAGTGAGACTACCTGTATAAAGGTTAAATAAAATAAAATAAAATCATCCATTATCCATAAGGAGAGCAGATCTGGCTCTTGAAATAAGAAACAAAGTGCATTTCTAGTAATTTTAATTAGGAACACGTCTGTAAAGCTACAAATGCAGGACGATTTTGTTTTAAGGATGACTCAGAAACTGTGGTCCACACTGAAACGGATCATCGGCCCATTCCTAGTTGTATCGTTTTTTTATTTATTTTATTTTATTGCGTAACATTTTAAGTCTTGTGTTACAAAACGCTACATTAATTTTACACATACTGTACATTGACCATGTATCTCGTAAACTGAGATAAATGGATCATCCACTAACAAACCGTTGGTAACTTTAGGCTGCATGCTTTGAGGGACTTGCTCTTTGGTAAAATTTCAACCTGGTCTTAGATCATCATTCACATTGTACTTTAACTACTTTTGAAGTTGAATTCACCCATCGTGTCACTTTAAGTCAACCCAGATTGTAGTTTGTCCAATAATTATCCAGCTCTTTTGGTTAAAAATAAAATGTTCTCTGTCTGTATATTTACCACCAAAGTTACCAGTGAGTTATACATTAAGCTGTGTCCCTTTTACTGTCGGGAATTTGTTTACACAGCACTGTAGAACCCAGAACTTTATGAGCTAGTGATAAAATTAATTTAGTCAAAATTCTGCTGATGACAGTGCTGGGTTTGATCAACAGGAAGTCGCTGTGTGCAGCTGATAATGTCTGTCTCTTTACCACCACCTAGTGGTTAGATGAGCTAAATCATGCTTTAGTAAAAATGCAGTAAAGTCAAACAGGCTGTTTTACCTGAACCTCAGAACCTTTTATTTCATTGTCAAATTTAATGTCTATAATTAATGCCCAGCACTTTTTGGGGTGTTTATATTTTTAAAGTCACTGTCAGAAAATTGTAAAGTCTCAGCTGATTCACTGTCATGATTCCCCTCCTATTTGTTCCAGACTCCGGTACATCCTACCACAGGGATCCTTGCTGTCTTTGTTGCACTCAACTACTGTGACATAGTTCACATAGCTGGATTTGGATACCCCAGTTCAAAGAAACCACAGAATCCCATCCACTACTACGGACACGCCACGATGAAAACCATGATGGTGGGTGGCCGTCGTCAGTTACATGTCAGACCAGGGGTCTGCAACCTTTATGATCAGAAGAGCCATTTTTGCACCTTCGTTTACAAAATTAAAAGCGTTCAGAGCCACAACAACCTGCTAACTGTGATTATAAACTGGTGGCCCATGGGCCACTTTAGGCTTGTTAGAGGTGGCGTTTGTTCCCAGTGGGAGTGACGTAAAAATATCAATAAATGTTAAAAATCATTATGTATTTTCAGCTTTTTAATTTAAGACAAATGAAAACACCAGGTTCTTGTAAAAAGGGGAAAATTGTTTAAAAAAAAAAAAAAAACAAGAAAAACTATGTAGACCTATGTGATTTTTTTAATTGTGGAAAAATTAATTTAGTAGAAAAAAAAAGCATACTGTTAGTATGTTTTACTCCTTGTACTACGTCCAGCATTCACATATTTGCAAAGGAAATGTCAAGAAAACTGCTAAAACTAGTCTTTTGTTGTTGTTTGTGTAACAACCAATAGAATTCATTTTTATGTTAGTTTTGGTCAAAGCTTGAAATGGCCGCTGCAGAGGGACCAAAGATCTGCACGTGGCTCCAGAGCCACAGGTTACAGACCCCTGTGTCAGACATTCTCTGTGTTTTTTTGTACACATGTTTAAAAACCTAATTGTTGCTTCTCTGTTTCACAGAATTCTTACCATGATGTTAATCATGAAGCCAAAGCCTTAAAAAAACTGGAGGACTCGGGAGCCATTTTGTACCTGCATCCACACTTATGATGCTCCCCTTCAACGCCTCCATGTTGAAAAGTAAAATAAATAAAGACTGGGTTTTCTGACTGGAACATGTCATGAAGGTGCCTTCTGCCTTGGGTGTCAGGACCGTCACACTGTTGAGTGCAAAGTTAAAATGTGGAATGATTGAACTGCTACACCTTTTTTACCCTGGCACTTTTAACTCAACATTTACCTTTTTTTTTCTCCCAACTTTTAAACAACCACCAGCATCAGCAGGTCACAGGACAATCTCTGATCCAGTGTCTCAGTTCTTTGTTTGGATGAGCAGAAAGTTACATCTTCTTTTTATCTTCTAATCCAGGATTATTCTGGACCTTCATGGGTCGTGGGATGGAATGGATTTATGATTGATGTTATAGAGAGCAGCTTTTATAATTATCCAGGTTCTAAGGAAATTTAACATTTTTGTTCACACATTTTAGGTACATTTCTGAGCAAATTCACAGTAATATTTTTGTATTATTTACAATGCACTTACGTTTTATCATTTTGTTTGCTTCAGCAAATTGTGTTAAAGCATGTGGGGGTTTCCATTCAATAGTCTTATTTTTGAGTTGAAGTGAACTGCTCATAAAGTTGGATTCAGTTGGCTTTTAGGGCCTCCGGGCTGGAAGGACTGGCTGGATTTTGTTCAGCTACTAAAGACAATACGCAATTTTGTTTGGGTCATTTAATTTATTTGATTTTTTTTTTTAGAAAACAAATGGTACCACTGAATATATTTGTATGTACAGTATGAGTTAAATGTTTAATTAAACATGATGAAAGTGTACAGTATACAAATTATTTCCTGGAGGAGTGTTTATGAGTGTTTATTTAAATGAGTCCCCGTGACTCAACGAGGCTAGCCTGTATAAATAAAGGTTGAATGAATGAATGAATGAATGTCACTAACAGTTTGCTATCCATGTAATAACTTGTTTTCATAAACTAGGCTAACAACAAATCTGGTGAATGTTTTCTGGTGTTTATGAATGATTTTGGAGACTCTGATATGAAAGCAAACCTGGTTCTGAAGCAGCAGGTTCTGCCATGGACCCTTCCATGCTGGCTGATACAGCAATGGACCACAGTCAGGGCAGGATGTTCATGTAAAAATGTCTAAAATACATCACTGTACAGTAGTAAAAAACCTGAGTGCCTCTTTTAGGTCACTTTTGCAGGTTCCAAGCCCAGATAAAGGGTGGTGAGTTTATTTGTATTTTAAAACCTACTTAAGGTAATTTTTCTCACTTTTTATCTCAACCATGATAACATTTCTCTCCTACAGCATCCATTACACTTATGTCTACATGGCCAACACTATGGTGATGATGTCATGTCAGGGTCAGGAACTACTTAGACCACATATGTCAAAGTCAAGGCCTGCACAGTGGCGGTCTTAGACATTTTGGGGCCCCAGGCAAACCTTTGTAAAGGGGCCCTCCCCCAAGTCAGCCTAAATGTACCATTAGGCCCTGCCTGAAGGTCAAAGATTTTCATGTTCATACTCTAATACTGGTAACTACTACAGGGTCCCATTTGCCAACTGTTAGGTGTTGTTGATGAGACGGAGGAGGGCATACCTGTTGATTTCAACGTGAGCTCTTACCTCACCGACTCCCACAGATGGGAAGAGTCCTTGGAAGAATTGTTCTCCTCCATTCCAGATCCTAAATTCCCATGGAACGCTGGTGGAGGTGGTAAGCCCTCCCCATCTTGTTACCTCAGGCATTAGGGATTGTCTTGTCCGGTGGGCTAAGGGTATCAGCGCCTTTCCTCAGTACAAACATTGGGTTGGACAGGGGGACCAAAGCACAAAGCCCCCCCCCCCAATCAGGTGGTAGTGCTGTGTAGGCTCTGTGTCCACACAGGAAATACCAGTCAGTTAGTACACGAGAGCCTTTGTCACCTGGTACTGATAAGCTGCAATGGGTGATCTTCTGGCGTCCTCTTGTTTGCAGGCTGACATTGAAGGTTCTTTGTTCAATGAGGTGCATGCAGTCTGTGACATCTTCTGACTTTGAATAGTTGGCTTTTGCATATGGCAGTCCTGCTTTGCAGAAAACAGTGGATGTAGTTCGGTGCATTCTTTTGTTTTGATATATCACAGAAGGAATACACTTTTTCACATAAGTTCCAGGGTACCAGGCCCACTGGAGTGGTTCCGTTGTTGTAAACACAGTATCCCAGAGCTCCAACTGACAATTGGGACACTGTGATTAGTTCAGGTAGTTTTATTGACATCTGGGGTAGGGGCATCACGTCTGAGGTGATACTGCATTTTGAAACAAAGTCGTATCCCATAGATACCATTGCCAATCATCTGTCTAGGTCTGTGTGCATGTTCTTTACCTCGTTGGACAGTGGCACTGAGTAGTTTCGCTTTGCCCAGCTGCCTGTTCCTATGTGGGTGCTCAGACAATACAAAAACGCTTGTTGAGCTGTGGACACGGCTGCTGGTTGGAGACCTAAGTTTTGGGTGGCATAAGGCAGATGGGTACAGACATAGCAGTTAGTAGCTTCACCTTCATAGGCTGTTTTATTCATTAGTTGCCACCACAGGTTGGTGCTGTAGTCATGGGGGTGTTCTGAATCAGATTTCAGCAGATTGTTGAGGTCACTATTGGCTATGTGACATGCTGCTGTCCCAATGCAGTAGAGAGTCCACCTGGCATGTGGAGCCCCCATTGTTGCTCAGCTTACAGAAGTACTGAACTCAAAATAATCCTAATGAAGCAGGGATCGTTGGTTTCTTCACTGGTTTGAGATGACTCACTCTAAATTGCCAGCGCCCCCTTTGTAAACCATAGGCTTCCCCATTGCTCCAATGACCTAAGAGTACCGTATGCAGCTTGCAATGACTGAGATGGATCCAGGAAGGTCTTTCGATGAACTTTACAGCAGTGGGTGTACTCAGTAGTACTTGGTACGGTCCTCCCCAACGTGGACTCGTCCAAGATTTACATTTGACAACGCGGATGAAGACCCAGTCACCCGGTGCCACTGCTGTTGCTTCTTCCTGTGGAAATAGAAAACCAAAAGGCAGTAAATTTGTCTTTGAAACTTCTTTTTCTTTAGATAAAGATAAGTGTCTTTATCATGTAATCTGCTAAAGTCTGTTCTTCATCTGCTTTCTGCAGGTCTGGTGAGAAGAGAGGCATTCTGTATGGCCTGCCATGAATTATCTCAAAAGGGGTCAGACCATTAGACGTTGGAGTGATTCTCATATACAATTTCACAATGTCTACTGTCTAGGCACTCTGGCCATGGACGTTTTGTGGTGTCCATGGTTTTTCTTAACCTGGATTTGATGGTACCGTTTGTCTGTTCAACAAGCCCTGCGCTTTGAGGGTGATAAGAACAATTATTTTTTTAAGTCAAGCCTAGGTGTTTACCCATGTCACGTATGACCTGATTGACAAAATGAGGTCCATTATCATTGTATATGGTTTCAGGGATCCCATGTGCAGGAAACAATGTTCTTACAAATAGCTTTAGCAACCGTGAGAGCGTCTGCATGTTTACATGGGGTTATTTCAACCCAATTTGAAAAAGCATCGATCATTACAAGACAGTATTTGTATTGACCACTAGGTGTCAGTTCAATAAAGTCCATGTACATTCTTTGAAATGGATAATTAGGTGTTGGAAAAGAGCCCCTTTTAGGCTTCAAATTACCCTGTGGATTGTGTCTGATGCAGATAGGACAAGCCTTACAAAAACCTTTTAAAAATGAGTCAAGGCCAAAAGTGGTAAAATGTCTCTGAATCATGTCAATCATCCCAGCACTTGAAACATGGCATAGCCCATGAGACACAACTGCTACAGCTTTAAACAGAGATTTTGGCAGAACTTGATTATTATTTACATGATATAAACCATTTTCATCATTTTGTTGTGCGTTTCGAGCCTCCCACATCTGCTTTTCCTGTTTTGGTGCAGCTTTCTGCATGTCTAAAAGAACTGTTTTGTTAATCGTGTCATCATTTAGTGAGCTCATCAAAAAACTTGGGCCATAAATGCCCTTGGCAGTCTCTTTAGCTGCAAAATCAGCAAATATGTTACCATTTGAAACAAAATCTGTGTTTCTGGTATGAGCAATGCATTTTCAAACAGAAATATTGTTTGGTTTGTGGATGGAGTTTAAAAGTTCTGTCAAGTTTTGCATGTGTCACAGGTTTTCCAGTAGAGGTCAGCATCCCATGGTTTTCCCATTGCTTGGCAAAGTAAAACAGAGTTGAGAAAGCATACTGACTGTCCGTGTAAACAATAACACTTTGTTTCTCAGCCAGCTGGCACGCACGTTCAATTATTTCTGCAGCCAGAGCTGAGTGAGGTGGAGGCAGCTGTTTAGCTTCAATGATTATGTCAGGGAGCTGAACGATTGCATAACCAGTCTGAGTCTAGCCAGTATCAGTCCTGAAACATGATCCACCCACAAACCAAACTAAACCGTCAGTCAAGGGTTTGTCAGATAAATCAGGTCTTGACAAATAAACCTGCTCTGTTATCTCTAAACAGTTGTGAGGTGTTCCTTCATCAGGGAGAGGAAGAAGTGTTGCTGGGTTCAAAACATTACAACGTTTTATGTTTATGTGAGCTTGTGATAATAACAGAGCAGTGTAGGAGAGGTGGCGAGCTAGGGACAAAATGTTCATTTTGCTTTGCAGCAACTACACGTCCATGGCATGTGGGACAAGGAGGTCAGTCTCATGAAACAGTATTACGTCAGCTGAAACATGCACCGCGATTGCAGCAGCACAAACTGCTTGAACACACTGTGGCAAGGCTAAAGCCACCGGGTCTAATTTCTTTGAGTAAAAACCAAGAGGTTTCAGTTTATCCCCATGCTTTTTCAGAAGGACTGATGTCATAAAGCCGTTTCTACAATCAACAGTCAGTGTAAAGCGCTTTGAATAGTCAGGCAGAATCAAATAAGTTGTTTGTATCAATTTCTGCTTTAATGTTAGAAAAGCTTGTTTCATAGGCTCAGTCCAAGGGATTTTGTCTGTCAAGGTCATAGGAGTGTCATAGATCAAACCGAGCAAAGGTTGTGATAACTCGACGTAATGTGGAATGTAATATCTGCAGAAGTTACTGAGACCGATAAAACTCATCATTTGTTTCTTTGTTTCTGGTCTTGGTGTATCAGCAATGGCTTGTTTTCTTTTCTGCTATATCTGTTTTCCAGCAACTGATAGTGTATGTCCCAAATAACTAACTTCAGTCTGTACCCACTGTATCTTAGATTTGCTCACTTTGTTACCTGTTTGTGCTAAGTGTTACAGCAATGTGGTTGAGTCTCGTCTGCATGCTTCTTCTGTTGGTGATGTGACTAAAATGTCATCCACGTAAACTAACAACTGACTACCTTCACTCAACACAAGACTAGACAAGCATGACATGATGGTTTGTGTAAATATTGTTGGACTGTCGGTGAATCCTTGCGGGAGCCGGGTGAACGTGTATTTTGTTTTTTTTAAAGTGAACGTGAACCAAAACTGTGAGTCAGTGTGAATAGGTACGCTGAAGAATGCGTTACTAAGATCAATCACAGTAAAATATGTGTTGTTTGGATTTAAAGAGTTCAACAAAGTATAGGGGTCTGGAACGTTCGGGGCGATCGTTTGTATCGCCTCGTTCATAGCCCTCAGATCCTGGACAAGTCTCCAGTCCTCCCTATTGGCCTTTTGAACTGGAAAAATGGGAGTATTGCAAGGAGAGTCAGGACACTTTTTAATGACACCTGCTTTCAATAAATCAGAAATGACTGGTGTAATGCCTTTCACGGCCTCCGGCTTCAGTGGATACCGTTTGTCCACTGGTCGCCAATCTGATTTTGGCTTTATTTGTACTGTAGGGATGGAATTTAATAAACCAACATCTGAAGGTCTTGAAGACCACATTATGCTGGTGAAGATTCTCAGTCATCCAGGACATGATAAAATCAAAAAAGGCGTTCAATACAGAGCAACTGGACTTTATTTGTAAATAAATAAAGTCCAGTTGTTCTGTATTGAACGCCTTTTTTGATGAAGACCACATTGTTTCAGGTAATGTCTCAGGTCTACCTCATCACGTTCTGAGAGGAGCACCATGTCTAATTGTCAAAGAGAGAGAATGCACTCTGGGTTCACACACCAGAACCAAACAAAGCTGCCTCCTCCACATTCTGCACGATAGACTGTAAGACCATTCATTTTGTGGGGGAGAGAAGTCTGTGGGAGTAGCCGTTGTTCTGATTTGTAATCCCACATCTCTCCATTGCATGTTGTTTGGTTTAAACAAAGAAATGTGTGGGGTTGCATCCAGTTTGTAAAAAGGTTTTTGTTTTTCAAGCAGGATAACTGTCATACCGGCGAGAGAGTATCTGTCTGTATACAGTTCTACAACAGCCATGGTGACCAACTTTTCTGTCAAAAAAGCATTTATGTATTCGGTGTCATCTTGTTTTAGAATGTTCATCGTCACGTGTAACTGACTTAGGGACATTTGATCCTCAAAAGTTGTTATCACATTTCCTGCCTCTTGCATCAATGCAGAAGCAGCTGCTAGGTTGTCAGTTGAACCCAGATCATATGAGCAGAAAACGTTGATTAGGCTTTGATTTGCATAAACCTGTGTTTTATTTAACCTTGTGGCTCTCATACCATCCTGGACAGGAACAACAGCAATGGCAAGTTTTGTCAACAAGTCTCTACCAAGGAGGTTAATTGGACAGTCCGGTGATATCACGACGTTTGCTGATAAGGAGTAGCCAGATTCTTCATCTGTGAAGTGTATTGGCTTTGAAATACTTTGTCTATTTGTCATACCATCTGCTGATTTTACCCAGATGGAGTTTTGTGATGTTTCAGACCAGTGGCCTCATGTATCAACGGTGCGTACGCACAAAAACCTTGCGTACGCCATTTTCCACGCAAAATTCTGTATGTATCAAAACAGAACTGAACGTGGAAATGTGTGCAGCCCCACGCCAGCTCCAAGGTTGGCGTACGCACGTTTCTGTGGTTTTGGTTCCATTGGCGACACCTAGAGGTGATTCTGAGAAACTGTTCATGATGTGAAAATCATCATTGTTCACACCAAACACACATGATTAACAATTATTACATCCACATGGACGCAATTAGAATATAACCTGCAAAAAATATAAAAAACAGAAAGACTGAATAGTTTTGCACAGCTTAAATTCTTGTTTTTTGTTCATTTTTAGCTGTTTTAGCAGTTGAAGAACGTGATGCATGATGGGACAAGACGACGTTCCTCTGTTGCAGGGTATATTTAAATGAAAACAACGTTTTCTTTTTTTTATTCATTCCAGATTTAAAGAACACAAGAAAACAATTTTTTTTTTAAACACAAGAAATCCTCTGCTTCCTTTCATTTCATGTATTGTTTCATTTCTTGTTGTTCTTTCTAAATAGTTTTCTTGTGTTCTTTAAATCTGGAATGAATATAAAAATAAAATAAAAAATGTTGTATCATGTGGGAATTGAACACATGAGCTTTGGGACGGAAGGCGAACGCGCTACCCAGTGACCTATCTAGGCATGTTGTTATTGTGTGGTCAACTTCTCGTTTAAAAGTGCTTGCCTACACGTGCCAAACAAAACCATTTTCCGTGGCTCTCTACCTCACTCAGAAGTGTCTCAAGTTCACAGTCCGTGAAGTTCCTCTTTTTTCCACGTTTCAACATGATTTGCAATAGATCAATGACAACATTCCTCTCGTGCAGGGCATATTTAAATGAATTTGCATATTTATATAGAGGCGTGTCAAAGGCGGAGTCGGCCACTCTCTCATGTGCGCTCAATTCCACGTTGATTGTGATGTACAAAAGGAATGTGCGTGGATTCCGGCGTACTCACAGTTTGATACATCTGGATTTTTTTGTACGTACGCCATTTTCTGGTTTTGACCGTACGTCACTTTTCAGTAAGAAGTCCACGCAAGTCTTTGTACATGAGGCCCCAGGAATGTTGGTTTTTAAAACAGTCTTGCACGCGCCCGTATCACACAAAAAATCAACAGGAACCATGTTAACCCAGAGCGTAACATATGGCTTCTCTTTCAGTGAGCTTCATAAGTTCCATGCTGAGCAAATGTTTACCAACTCTTGACCTTGAAAAGAGTCAGAACTGGCTGCACTATCACCTAGTCATGCATTAAACCCCCTGTTTTGAGGGTGGTTAGGAGCAACTGAAAACTCTCCATTAAACCCTCCGTTTTGAGAGTGGTTTGGAGCAGCTCAGAAATCTCAATTAAACCCTCCATTTTGAGAGTGGTTTAGAGCAGCTGGAAACTGCCCTCTGTGAGCACCTCCTCCACTCCCTTGTTGGGAGAATTTATAACAGTCACGTGAGAAATGTTCCATCTCGCCGCACGAATAGCAGCTATTGGGATGTGGCTACGGTCTGAATCTGTTAAAACCATGTAGTTGTGGAATGTCAGATTGTTGTCTGAATCTATTAAAACCATTCTGTCTTGGCTTCATACGACCCCGTCTGTTATTTCTTCTCGTAGGGCTGTTGTAAAATACGTCTGAGTCATCACTAAGGAACACATTCGTCTTATTATCAGTGTTATTTCCTGTTTTTCTGTTTATTATTTTTTCTGCGTGACGAACCCACTGCATGAGGGACGTCAGGGAGCATGTGTCGACCTTAATCAGATGTTTTCTCACCCAGTTACCAATCTCAGGACGAAAAGATTGTGACAGGCCATTTTTAGTTGCTGTTGATAAGCTGAGTCGTCATTGTCGGCTGGAACAATACCCCAGTGAACTTTGAATTCCTTCTCGTATCTGATTTAAAAGTCAGTCACCTCCTCATCAGGTTTTTCTTTTACGGCTGAGAGAGTTGCATAATCAGCACGCCTTTTAAAGGCCTCACTCACACGTGCACAAAGCGCAGACCACTGTGCTAAATAACCACCTGTTAACCATTGTTCTGTTTGTGGATAAGGGTACAGAGTGTTTTCATTATCTCTACCTGTATAATCACCTCGCACCCTGGCCCAATGCTTTCCCAAAGAAGATTGAGCCGCCTTCCTCGCCTCGTGACCATTTAGATGATAAGAATGTATGATTCCTTGCAATTCTGTTATCCACGCTTCTGGGTCTTCAGCTACATTTACGATGCCTTCAACTGCACTTCTGGCTTCTTCCAACATCTACGGTCTAAAAACAAGCACAAACTGAGCACCGTCCGGTGCTGGGTTTGGGTTTGGCACCTGAATCATGGGGTATGATTCAGTGGTCAGGCTAGACGTTGTTGGTTTTACGTCACTTAATTGGCTGACGGCGGTGTGGTTGCGAGTGTGACTGGCAGGGGAGCTGAGTATTGGTTTGGTATCAGATTCTGGGTTTATTTTAGGTATATCTGGGTATAATTGTTGTATCTGTGGAGAAGGTGCAACAGACGTGGCTGCACTGTCTCCTTCAGGGTTATGAGTTGGATGACGAGTACAGATAGTCGGTTCGTCATTTTCTCATCTGATAAAAAGTGTATCAGTTGTTTGACTTTGTTTTTGGAGCCTAGCCATCCTTGATTTCTCAATCTGTTCACGTCTAATCAGTGATTCATTCAGCCATATTTTAGCTATCGTCAACTGAAGTTCTAATTCATCTGTCTTTTTGCCTTTAGACAGAGCAATTTTGTCCTGTATTAAAGAAACAAGCATTTTCCAGGTCTCCATCTTAAGGGTTGGAGTCACCTGATATTTTTTCATCCATTTTTCTAAATATTTGACTGAGTTTGGATGTTCCTGACTCATGTATTTGGCATCTTGGTATTTGTGCCTTCAGGTGATTTGCTCTTATTATTTCCCTTTTTTGCTAGGTACACAATAGGTGAAAAACAGAAAACTACTCTCAGTTATCCAAAAGGAGACAAGGCCGCAGTCAAAACACAACAAAAACACGCTCAGTCAGACAGGCAAGCTTAGCACGGGTGGGGGCCAAAATGCTCACAGATAACAGACCAGAGACGCTTAGAAGAGTTGGGCTGTTCACATACCGGCTGCATAGGCACAGAGGTTGGGAGCAAAAATGTAAACAGATGGGAAAAGAAGGCGAGAGAGAGACTCAGAGCTTCCAAAACGCCTACACACTTAAAAGGACCAGAAATGCCAAAAATGAAACAATTACAAAATGATACGTCTTAAAAAGGGGCAACCGTGGTGTAGTAGTAATGGCAGTCGTCCCCCGATCGGAAGGTTGGTGGTTCGAATCCCGGTTCCTCACACCATGTGTCGTTGTGTCCTTGGGCAAGACACTTAACCCCGAGTTACTCCCGGTAAGACTGGATGGCGCCTTGCATGGTAGTCTGCCACTACCGGCGTATGAATGGGTGGATGGTTGGTATTGTAAAGCGCTTTGGGGCCCCTCATAGGGAGCTGGAAAGCGCTATATAAATAAGCTCCATTTACCATTTTACCATAAATGTCTTATTTTCTCTCGGCTTGCTGGACCTGACTGTAACGTCCAATAAGCTATTGGCAGGCCAGCCTCACAAAATGCCTTATGTTGGGCTTGACTTAAAGTGACCTGCCGTACTTCTAAAAATAGCACAAAAAGGTCTCGGCTTTGCAGCTAACGATGTGCGCATTCATTCACTTAGCTATAGAAAACAGACGCCTCACTTCAATAATTTCAGTTCTGGTCCAGCTCTGAACTAGTACAAAACGTATTTCACGACGTATCAGCAAAAACTTCTCGTTACTCACTTTTCTTGTTGATTTTGTGCGGTGTCTGGCTGGGATCTCCGTCACCCGTCCCTGATGGCTCAAAATGGACCTAAAGACGCTGGCCAGGTGAGGCAAGTGTCAACCATACCAGTCTTTGTTGCAGGCCGTGCACGGGCTTTGTGCAGCGCGTCCTGTTTGACGTCCACCAGGAGCGGATATGAGGAAACTCCCAGGTATTTTCGGCACCAATAATGATAGGGATTTTAAACACCTGTCACCTTAACAAAACCACACAGAAGAAACAAGAAATGAGTTAGACACTGATCATGAACTTTGCAAAGGGGATATGCTTTTAATACACTTCTGAAACTTAGTTAGTCTCAAAACGTGTTGCTAGCACAATCCGAATTGTGTAGCAACTCACAGACTATTTATTCAAGAATGAGGCGGAGTTGACAAGTTACACAAATCTCTGACATCTTAAACATAAAACCAACTGAAGTCATGGTTCTGTTCAAACAGGAACATCTAATCAAAACATTGTCTAATCATGAACAAAGCTTAAAGACTTTGTCTGTTCTGCATCCAGGAAAAACAAACATGTTTGTACTTCAGATAAACAGCTTGATATGAACAGAGAACCTTTGCTTTAAAGTGAGCTGGGTAGATTTAAAGTGAGCTGGGTAAGGATTGTGTCAGAGTAATAAGTTTCATATGATAAATCTTGAATATCTCTATCAGGTGGCTTCACCAATTTTCTTTTGTTTTTAAATAAAGGAAAGACCTGTATCTTTTTTGCTGATGGTATTCCTTGTAACTTTGGTGTTTTTACATCAGAGTTCTGACCCAGTTAAAAACCTGGGAGTGAACGTAGACAAAAATTTAATGTTTGGTAATCAAACAGCTTCTGTAGTCAAGGTCAACTTTTATCAGCTATGTCTTTTAATAAAAGTTAACCAGTACCACTTAACAATAAGGCTCCACTTATAGATGGCTAATGAATAGTTTATAAATATGTTATTAATTCTTCTATAAACACTTTATAAATCATTAATAACTGCTTATTATGCATTAAGGGTGACAGAGAGACAAAAGGACCAGTTTCTTGCCATATAGTGAGCCAAATCTGTTCACCTATATATTTCAGCTAGAGTTGTTATGTTAAACATTTCAGACTAAGTTACTACCTTGTAAGCACAATAAGCATTTGTAAACCTTTTTTTTTTAGTATATATTATTAGTTGTAGATACTTACATTGCCTGGCCTAAAAAAAGTTGCCACCCCAAAAAAAAAAAAAGCTCCCACACTAATATTTCGTTGGACCGCTTTCAGCTTTGATTATGACATGCATTTGCTGTGACATTGTTTCAATAAGCTTCTGCAATGTCACAAGATTTATTTCCATCCAGTGTTGCATTATTTTTTTTACCAAGACCTTACATTGATGACTAGGCAATAGGCATGATGGGTGCATCACTTCACCTGCCTCTCTTCTTACCCTGATGCACCCATCACTCTGGAACAGGGTCAATCTGGACTCATCAGACCACATGTCCTTCTTCCATTGCTCTAGAGTCCAATCTTTATGTTCCCTAGCAAACTGAAGCCTTTTTTTTCCAATTAGCCTCAATGATTACTGGTTTTCTTAAGGCTACACAGCTGTTCATTCCCAATCCCTTGAGTTCCCTTCACATTGTGTGTGTAGAAATGCTCTTACTTTCACTATTACACATAGCCCTGAGTGCTACTGTTTTTTTTCTTCCATTTGATTTCACCAAACGTTTAAGTGATCGCCGATCACGATCATTCAGGATTTTTTTCTGGCCACATTTCTTCCTAGAAGACGATGGGTCCCCACTATCCTTCCAGTTTTAATAATGCGTTGAACAGTTCTTAACCCAATTTTAGTAGTTTCTGCAATCTCCTTAGATGTTTTCATTGCTTGGTGCCAATGATTTGACCCTAACAGACTAACAACTTTTTCATGACCATGTGATGTGCCTTTCAACATGGTTGTTTAAGAAGTGTTTATAGAGAAATTAATAATGTATCTATAAACTATTTATTAGCCATCTTTAAGGGGAGCCTTATTTGTAAAGTGATACAGTTAAAACTTTTATAAATTGTCTTGACCTAGAAAAGGCCATATTTTTATCAGCTCAAAGCTTAGCTGCAATGATAATAATAATAATAATAATAAATTCAATTTATACCGCACTTTTCATTAATAAAAATCTCAAAGTGCTACAACAATAAAAACAAGTGATAAAATCAAATAAAATCAATAATGGTATTAACTAAGATTAAAAACAGAATCCTGTGGAGGCAGAATAGGCCTGCTTAAAAAATAAATAAATAAATAAATAAAACAAGTGATAAAATCAAGTAAAATCAATAATACTATCAACCAAGATCAAAGATAAAATCATGCGGGGGCAGAATAGGCTTGCTTAAAAAGAAAAGTCTTTAAACCGCTTTTAAAGTCAACCAGTGACTGTGGAGCTCTCAGGCAGTCAGGAAGGGAGTTCCATAGGCGGGGGGCAGCCACACAGAATGCCCTGTCTCCCATGGTCCTTAATTTGGTTCGTGGAATGTGAAGTAGATTACTGTTCTGTGATCGTAGAGACCGGGTGGATGAATATGGTGCAAGAATGTCCTTTAGATAGTCAGGTGAAGTTCCATGTAAGCATTGATGTGTAATGAGAGCAGTTTTGTATTGAATTCTGTAGGTGACAGGAAGCCAATGGAGGTTATGAAGAATGGGTGTAATATGTTCAAATTTACGAACTCTCAATAAAATCCTTGCTGCACTGTTTTGAATATATTGAAGTTTCTGAAGGTTTTTGCCAGGGATTCCAATAAACAGGGAGTTGCAGTAGTCGAGCCTGCTCTATATCTCCCAGTCCTCCATCAGACATCTTCAACTGGTCCAAAATGCTGTGGCCCATCTTTTAACCAACACTCCCAGATGTGAGCACATCACCCCTGTTTTATTTTCTCTTCACTGACTTCCAGTCCATTTTAGAATTGATTTTAAACTTTTGTTATTCACTTTCAAATCTCTTAATGGTCTCGCCCCACCTTATTTAACTGATCTGTTAGTTTTCTGTGAGTATAAGAGCACATTAAGATCAAATAATACAGCTTTATTGTTTGTCCCAAAGTCCAAATCCAAAAAGGGTGATCGGGCCTTTTTGGTCGTCACTCCCAGACTCTGGAACCAACACATACCTCAGGACTTGGGCACCATCACTGATCTGGGCCTTTTGAAGTCTAATCAATTTTTTTATTTTTTTATTCAGGCAGGCTTTTAATACCTTGTGTCACTCAGGCATATTTTTTTATTGTTTGTTTTTTATTTTTGCACTGTGAAGATTTGTGCGCTTTCTGACTACAGTATTGTAAAGGGCTGTATAAATAAATGAAGATAAACATCCATCTCCTGCCCCACCCTACCATTACTCCTCAACAAAATTGGATATTTAAAATCCTCCTGGTGAACGCATTCAAAACATCTTATGTTCCTGTGTTTTATTAATTTTTCATTTTGCTTTAGTTGCTCTGAGTGAACCCATGAATTCTTCCTTCATTTTTCACCACCAGATGGCAGAGAGTCACCTTACTTTGGCTGGCATGCAGTGGGTTTCCCTGCTGCACTGCACATGGTGCAGTCATGCAGCAGCTCCTTTTAATGCGTCTGTGCTCGTGACGGCAGTAAAACTGGTCCGTGTGCACAGGGAACACTTACTCTGGGAACATGTTGAAGAACAGAAAACTGCACAAGTGATTTTCTAACACACACACATTAGATGCTGCAGCGACAGATGTTCATGATGTTTATTACTTCTTTCCCTTCAAACAGTTTGTTTGGAGTTTGCTCTCATGGCTGAGATCAGAGTAGATCATCAGAGCTGCAGCTCCAACGACACCACAGCAGAAAAAAACTGTTTGTTGCATTCTGGCACCAGCGGTGTGCGCTGTTCTTGAGGCCAAACCTTCCACTTGGGAGTGCAGTGTGGTGCATGTTGAATAATGATGTTCTGTTCAAGGTCAGCTTGTCGCAGAGGTCATCTTTAAATTGTTGTGATTGGTGCCCGGTGCCAACAGAACCCCCACACTTCAGAGTGCATGGCCTGATTCTGATAATGTACAGGTGAGCTTTAGGTTGTTTGCACTGAATGTGCATGTTGTGCCTGCAGGTGAGGCCCACAAACACACACACCCCATTTGTTCAGAACAAAAAGCTTCCTGCAGCTGTTTGCTCATCAGTTTTCAGCTCATTAACATTTTCAGCATTTAATATTCTCAGGACTCATCCTTCGTCGTGCATGACGAGGAAGTGTTGTGTCATTGGGATGTGTGCAGTGGAGGGGGGTACTCTCAGGTCACATGTTTTTCAAAAAGGCGCACAACTAATACAGTACATGGGCCCACGTCTTGTCCGTGCACATGTTCTGTGGTTTCATGAAATTATTTGCAGTGTTAACAGTCTGGTGTTTTCCCAACAACACAGAGGAAGATTTGAAGGAGCCCTTTCACGTCACGGTCCATGGCGCGCGCTAACTTCCCTTTCACAACACACAGATGCATAATCAGGTGGGCTTTGTGTGGGTGTGCAGGCTGTTTATGTGCAGGTAAGATATTTGTTGTTGTGGCTGCTCCCCTCTTCAGCCCGAAAAAGCGGCCTCCAAGGATAAAAGAAAAACAGCAAGTCTCACCGGAGGGGCTGAAGCCTTCACTGATCCTCTCAGCTCCAGATGGATTTCAGCGGCAATTCAAACATCCGCACGTCGCCTCATATGAGCGCAGATGTGTGCAGAATGAGTGCAGATGATCCTCTCAACTCTAATCGGGTTTCAGCTGCAAGCATCCGCACGCCGCCTCAGATCAGCGGAGCTCAGGTTCCCACGGAGGTGAGCAGTCGAGCTGAGACCAACTTAATGTAGACTTAATATAGACGAAGTCCCCACAGCCAGCTCGGTTCGGTTCTGGTCCAGCCAGGAACACCTCCCCCCACCACTGGCGGTTCTACACACGGGCCCACACGGGCCCGTGCCCGTCTAAAATGGACCCTGGCCCGCCCTGTGGCCCGCCCTCCGAGCAGAAGCGGAACCAATGCTCAGCACGGACCCTGGTCCGCCGCCCGCCCTGCTTCCGCCCTGCTTCCGGGGCCCGCCCTCCTCCGAGCAGAAGCGGAACTGCTCAGCACGGACCCTGGTCCGCCGCCCGCCCTGCTTCCGCCCTGCTTCCGGGGCCCGCCCTCCGGGCACAACATTCAGGTAGTTGTACCTTTTAGTGCGTTACACCACTGCGAAGTGCGAACAACGAAAAGAAGAGCGAGCGCGAAGACGGCGAAGTTACCGAGCGTCATCCACGAGTACCACTACAAATACAAACAATACAAGGTAACAATTCTGGTCAAGAAATGATGTTGTTGGCTAGTATGAATTATAATAGCAGCCTATCAGACCAGGCGTTTATGTTGTATGCTTCTAGCTAACGCTAGTTATCTTACAACAACACACATGCTTCTAGCTAACGCTACCCGTATTTCGTCGGAATATAACACACAGTTTTCTTTTGTTAAGCTCAGGAGACCGTGTGTGCTATAATGTGTACACCAGATGGAGGTGTTGAGAGAGCTGAAGAAAGGCACGTTGAGAGCCCCACACAGCCAGAGGACTTGGAAGACACTGGTTTTCAAAGAGAGGGTACAGGGACGGAAAGAGAGACACATGAAGATCCTGAAATGGAGACAGCTGAGACTGAGATACAAGCAGCACGTGAGACACAGATGGAGAATATTTGTGGATCCACAAGCACTGGACCATCAGGTTTGTGATGTTCAAAAAAAATGTGTTTGTTAATGTTAAGTTTTCTGACACAAGTTGAGTTTGAATGAAATATTATTGCTGGCTTTGTTAAAAAATAGTCAAGAAATCTAGCTTTAGCTTATTTGCAGTCTTGGTCCTTGGTCAGGTTTTAGAATTCAAGGAAAGAATGTACAGATCTCAAAAATGCAATTACCGTATTTTCCGGTGTATATGTTAATTTACATATATATATTTTTTTTTTCATTCAGTTTGCACTACTTCTCATATTTGCACTAATGTTTGTATTACATTACTGCCTATAGTCATAAAGATGTCTTTATAGTCATAAAGTCACTTTTTTCTCCGAGATTTAACGTGCCCCTCTGACAAAACCTCTGGCCCCAGCTTGGCCCCACCAGTACAACTGGTCTAGAACCGCCACTGCCCCCCACGTTCACGAGCCATGTATGCCTACGGTACGCTTAACTTCCCCCACGCCACTAGGCCAATCAACAAAGGACAGCAGAAAAAGTCAGCAAAATAAAAACTTACCTGCTAATCTTGTTGAAACCAGGAGAACCACAGGAGAACCATAGGTCCAGGTGGGAAGTTCAGTCGGGGTCCAAAGAGAGTGGCAAAAAGGAACACCGGGTCTTCGTGGGCCGGCTCTCCACCTTTAGGGCTCACCTGGCCGGCAAATGCGCTCAGAATGACCGGTGGGGTGAAGCGTCCGATCCAGGTCTGACAAAATTTTTTTGAACTGTCCCGTCCGGCTCTCTGAGTCACTGGACACCGAATTCAGATTGAAGATGGACCAGCTTTGGTCCAATACATAGTTCCCATGTGACGTCACATAATGGGTATTTCCGGGTTGTCCGCCATTTTAGTTGGTGATACTTCCACTCCTGACCACTAGTAGCAACGTAGGTTACGAGCAGTGTATTTTTTTGCGGTTGTTTATTTGTAAATAATTGCAATATTTATTTCGTGTTGGGACTGGTTGTACCAATCGAGCAATTGCCAGCAATTGCCAAGCGTAAGTTTTACGTAATTCCGAAAATAAGGAAGCATGAAGGACCAGATACAGAAGTGCTCACCACTGAACGTCGGCGAGTCTGGCTGTGTCAGATCAACCGCAAGGATTTGCCATCGTCAACATCAAAAATATGCTCCGATCACTTCAGGTAAGCCAAAATTGTATGTGATTAACTTAGCGAAACTTTGTGTGTTTGAACAGTTTTTTTCATGATCTAGCTCTTCTGTTACTGTCGCTAGCTTAGCAACGCTATGCTAACATGCTAACATCCACACCGTAACACACAACAACAAAGTGCCTCGCTCGTGTTTAGTCTCGACTCTCTGTTAGGAAGCTGCTTGTTAATAATGTATTTTGAACCTTTATTTACCCTGTGACATCAGGCTGACACACACGTTAACGTTTGTAGTCAGTCTGTTTGTCTGTTAGCAAAATAACTCATGGACCCACACGACAAACTGTTTCAACTAGTGCATCACAATAAAATTACAGAAACAGTAACACACACTAATGGTAAAACTATGACATTTACAGCAGTGAAATGATAATAAAAATGTATAAGAACAGCATTAAAAATGAAAACACAGGATAAAATATATACATGTACACAAAGTCATCTCACACAGTATGAAACGCCAGAGAGAACAGATGGGTTTCAGCAGGGACAGATTTATATGAAACTTTCTGAAACTAATCACTGGACGGACATTTACAACTGATAAGCTTTAACTCAATTTAAGATGGCTCCTATTGCTACCTGAATATATTGGAAACAAAAATGTTTGTATCACTGACAGTTTTACAGTTTTTGAGCTAAAATTTGATGTGGCAGTAACTGAGAGTTCACAGTATGTACATGCAGAGCTGAGAGTACACAGTATATAATGCTGTATGTACTGTATATACGTACACTGTGTATGTATACATACACATTATATTTCAAATAGATAATATTTGAACACTGCAACATTGTTTTGATTTTGGTTCCCTTTTGTTTTCATGTGTGAATAAAGCATTGGGAATGTGTCTGTTCAGAAAATATTACATTAAAAAGTAATGTTTTGGGTATAACTTCCAACATTTGAATAATTGCTTCTGTAATTTTTTTTATGTTGTTCAGGACGGCTGCACACATGTACGACATGTCAAACCCAGACTGGGCTCCTACATTGAAGTCGACTGGTGCTCACTCCCACAAAGGCAGCTAAGGAACATCAAAGATCGGAGTCTAAGACGAACAGGTATACAAATTAATGTCACTTTTAATAATTGTAATATTAATTAAAAACGTATCGTTACTTTGATATTTGAATATTTATAAATATGTAATTTTTAACTTGTAAAAATGTCTGCTGTAGTAATGTGATTTCTTTTCAGAAGAAAAGTTGTCTAGGTAATAAGACAACTTTTTTTAATTTTTTTTTTTACAAAATAAAGACTTACAAAATGTTTATTTTGAAAATGTGCCAAAAATATGTTTGTATTGTAGTAAAAGAAAAGAAAAGTTGTCTTATTACCTAGACGCAAACATTTGTATATATATATATATATATATATATATATGTATACATATATAAACATTTATGTTTATCTTAATTATAGGTACAGACGAGTGAAAGAAAGAGTTCGCTCAAAGGAACATCTCCAGTGTGCGCAGGCTGTCCTAGAACTCGGTGCAGTCTCTGAACCTGAGGTTTTGGCTACACCAATGAGGAACTTCGTCCAACCTGAAGTGGAGGAAGCAGTTCCAGTGTGCACGGTTCAGCAGCAGCAGCAAGAGGGTGCAAATCACTGTACAGTGCAGAATATACACCTGTTTCTGAAAGTCAGGTTCAGTTTGAATTGCAGTCATTAAGAACAGAAAATATTACATTACGAAATCAGCTAAGTAATTTTCAATTAAATGTAAAATGCTTTGAGAATCAACATTATTTTAATAGTGTGTTCAAGTAATTTAAATTAAAAATGAAAGAAAGACAAATTGTCCATTCGTCTTATTGTATTGAATGTAGACTGTTTACTAATAATTTATAAATACAGTTTACCTGTAGATCTTTAATTAAAAAATTGTCATTCACACCGTTGAACAGTAAGTGCCACCGCAGAGCTGGAGTTGACAACCTTGAACAGGAGGAAAATGACAACATGTTGGTTTAGAAAATGTCATTGAAACATTTTTAATGTGTAAGTATAAAAAAATGGATGATACTTGATAAACTGCTTTATTCAAAATAATTAAAACTCAACAGTCCCAGTGTTTCAAAAATAATACATATTATTTGATAAGGTTCATAGCTGGGAAATATCAATTCCCATGGCTATCAGAGGAAAGCAAAATGAAAAAGTTCAAAGAAATTTCATTAAACACGTCTTATGAAGGCACCAAATTCAAAAATTCTGTTGCACTTTGTAGCACTTTGAGATTTTCATTAATGAAAAGTGCATTATAAATTGAATTCATTATTATTATTATTATATTATACCCCTCCCTGGGCAGCCACCTTACCGTGGTGGAGGGGTTTGAGTGTCCCAATGATCCTAGGAGCTATGCTGTCAGGGGCTTCATGCCCCTAGAAGGGTCACCCAAGGCAGACAGGTCCTAGGTGAGGGATCAGACAAAGTGCAGCCCAAAAACCCCTATGATGAGTACAATTAATGGACTAAGTTTTCCCTCGCCCGGACGCGGGTCACCGGGGCCCCACTCTGGAGCCAGGCCCGGAGGTGGGGCACGCTGGCGAGCGCCTGGTGGCCGGGCTTTTACCCATGGAGCCCGGCCGGGCACAGCCCGAAGAGGAGACGTGGGTCCCCCTTCCCATGGGCTCACCACCTGTGGGAGGGGCCAAAGGGGTCGGGTGCAATGTGAGATGGGTGGTGGCCGAGGGCGGGGACCCTGGCGGTCTGATCCTCGGCTACAGAAGCTGGCCATTGGGACATGGAATGTCACCTCTCTGGTGGGGAAGGAGCCTGAGCTAGTGTGTGAGGTTGAGAGGTTCCGACTAGAAATAGTCGGACTCACCTCAACGCATGGCTCTGGCTCTGGAACCAGTTTCCTTGAGAGGGGTTGGACACTCTTCCACTCTGGAGTTGCCCCTGGTGAGAGGCGCCGAGCAGGAGTGGGCATACTGGTTGCCCCCCATCTTGGTGCCTGTACGTTGGGGTTCACCCCGGTGAACGAGAGGGTAGCCTCCCTTCGCCTACGTGTGGGGGGACGGGCTCTGACTGTTGTTTGTGCCTATGCACCAAACGGCAGCTCAGACTACCCACCCTTTTTGGAGTCCTTGGAGGGGGTATTGGAGAGTGCGCCTCCTGGGGACTCCCTTGTTCTACTGGGGGACTTCAACGCTCACGTGGGCAATGACAGTGAGACCTGGAGGGGTGTGGTTGGGAGGAACGGCCCCCCTGATCTGAACCAGAGTGGTGTTCTGTTGTTGGACTTCTGTGCTCGTCATGGATTGTCCATAACGAACACCATGTTTAAGCATAAGGGTGTCCATATGTGCTCTTGGCACCAGGACACCCTAGGTCGCAGTTCGATGATCGACTTTGTTGTCGTCTCATCTGATCTGCGGCCGCATGTCTTGGACACTCGGGTGAGGAGAGGGGCGGAGCTGTCAACTGACCACTACCTGGTGGTGAGTTGGCTCCGATGGTGGGGGAGGATGCCGGTCAGACCTGGCAGACCCAAACGTATTGTGAGGGTCTGCTGGGAACGTCTGGCAGAGTCTCCCGTAAGACGGAGCTTTAACTCCCACCTCCGGGAGAGCTTTGAACACGTTCCAAGGGAGGCGGGGGACATGGAGTCCGAGTGGGCCGTGTTCCGCGCCTCTATTGTCGAGGCAGCTTATCGGAGCTGTGGCCGCAAGGTTGTTGGTGCCTGTCGTGGTGGCAACCCTCGAACCCGGTGGTGGACACCGGCAGTGAGGGATGCTGTCAGGCTGAAGAAGGAGTCCTATTGGGCCTTTTTGGCTTGTGGGACCCCGGAAGCAGCTGATAGGTACCGGCAGTCCAAGCGGCATGCGGCTCGGGTGGTTGCTGAGGCAAAAACTCGGGCGTGGGAGGAGTTCGGAGAGGCCATGGAGAATGACTTCCGTACGGCTTCGAGGCGATTCTGGTCCACCATCCGGCGTCTCAGGGGGGGAAAGAGGTACGAGACCAACACCATTTATGGTGGAGGTGGCGTGCTACTGACCTCAACTCGGGATGTTGTGAGTCGGTGGGCGGAATACTTCGAAGACCTCCTCAATCCTACTGGCACGTCTTCCACTGAGGAAGCAGAGCCTGGGGACTTTGGGTCGGGTTCTCCGATCTCTGGTGCTGAGGTCGCCGAGGTGGTTAAAAAGCTCCGCGGTGGCAAGGCTCCGGGGGTGGATGAGATTCGCCCGGAGTTCCTTAGGGCTCTGGATGTTGTAGGGTTGTGTTGGCTTACGCGACTCTGCAATATCGCGTGGACATCGGGGGCAGTTCCCTTGGATTGGCAGACTGGGGTGGTGGTTCCCCTATTTAAAAAGGGGGACCGTAGGGTGTGTTCCAACTATAGGGGGATCACACTCTTAAGCCTCCCTGGTAAGGTCTATTCAGGGGTTCTGGAGAGGAGGGTCCGTCGGATAGTCGAACCTCGGATTCAGGAGGAGCAGTGTGGTTTTCGTCCTGGTCGTGGAACACTGGACCAGCTCTACACCCTCAGCAGGGTCCTGGAGGGTGCGTGGGAGTTTGCCCAACCAGTTTACATGTGCTTTGTGGACTTGGAGAAGGCATTCGACCGCGTCCCTCGGGGGGTTCTGTGGGGGGTACTCCGGGAGTATGGGGTACCAGGCCCTTTGATAAGGGCTGTTAGGTCCCTGTACGACCGGTGTCAGAGCTTGGTCCGCATTGCCGGCAGTAAGTCAGGCTCGTTTCCGGTGAGAGTTGGACTCCGCCAAGGTTGCCCTTTGTCACCGATTCTGTTCATAACTTTTATGGACAGAATTTCTAGGCGCAGCCAAGGTGTTGAGAGGATCCGTTTTGGTGACCTTAGAATCGCTTCTCTGTTTTTTGCAGATGATGTGGTCCTACTGGCTTCATCAGTTCGTGATTTACAACTTTCACTGGAGCGGTTTGCAGCCGAGTGTGATGCGGCCGGGATGAGGATCAGTTCCTCCAAATCCGAGGCCATGGTCTTGAGCCGGAAAAGGGTAGCATGCCCTCTCCGGGTCGGGGAGGAGGTCCTGCCCCAAGTGGAGGAGTTTAAGTATCTCGGGATCTTGTTCACGAATGAGGGAAAACTGGAGCGTGAGATCGATAGGCGGATAGGTGCAGCGTCCGCAGTGAAGCGGGCGCTGTACCGGTCTGTCGTGGTGAAGAGAGAGCTGAGTCAAAAGGCAAAGCTCTCAATTTACCGATCGATCTACGTTCCCACCCTCATCTATGGTCATGAGCTTTGGGTTATGACCGAAAGAACAAGATCTCGGATACAAGCGGCTGAAATGAGTTTTCTCCGCAGGGTGGCTGGACTCTCCCTTAGAGATAGGGTGAGAAGCTCAGTCATCCGGGAGGGACTCGGAGTAGAGCCGCTGCTTCTCCACATCGAGAGGAGCCAGTTGAGGTGGCTCGGGCATCTGGTTAGGATGCCTCCTGGACGCCTCCCTGGTGAGGTGTTCCGGGCACGTCCCACCGGGAGGAGACCCAGAGGAAGACCCAGGACGCGCTGGAGGGACTATGTTTCTCGGCTGGCCTGGGAACGCCTTGGGATTCCCCTGGAGGAGCTGCTCCAAGTGGCTGGGGAGAGGGAAGTCTGGGCCTCCCTACTTAGGTTGCTACCCCCGCGACCCGACCCCGGATAAGCGGAAGAAGATGGATGGATGGATGGATGGATGGATTATTATTATTATTATTATAAACAAGCAATTATAAAACAATATTTGATATAAGTAATAAAAGAAATGCATAGTTAAAAATAATAAATTGAAAGGTTGGAACTTACAAAATAGCTCTTCTTCAACATTTTCTGACTACTAAAATGGCGGAAATTCCAGAATTCCGGAATTCTAGTCACATGTCTGGGAACTATGTATTCGAAAAAAAAACGGGTCAGTTTGATGATAAAAAACTGCAGAGAGACCAGAGGGTGCTGTCGCTCGTCAGCTCGCTGGAACCGGTACAGGAACTAAGTACTTAAGTAATTAAGAGTGCCCACCCATGGACGCCATGTAGTGCTCTGTGGGTCAGTAAGCTAGCCACGTGGATCGCAACAAGTTCTTACTGAAGCCTACCTTCCAAGAGGGTCTCTCGAACTAGTCCCTGAGTCTGGGTATTACCTGTGACTGCGGGGATCAGCTCCGACTTAAGGCTTATTGATGAGAGAATTCAACTGGACGGTTCACCGCCTTCATCTAATAGTCTCTGCCCTATTCTCACTTTACTCGTCTTTCCACCTTAGCTGCCGGGGACGGGAGAGGTTGGAGTAAAGAACTATTATTAAACGGCGGCTTCTCTCCGATGAGCTTTGTAATTGTTAAAAGGTCCAGTACATTTTAGGATCCAGAAGATTGGACCCTAGGGCGATGTTTTATTTACTCACTGTGCTAATGTTTAACCTTTTAAAACCTCCTATTAATTATGTTATTCTTTTGAACCAAGCTTTTAGGAATCCAGAACAAAATGTATTAAACTGAGACGAGAGTTTTACGTTTTGCTCTGCTCTTTAATTTGAGTAAATTTGCATAGGAACAGCGTTATAACATAGCGATACAAAATATAAACTTGTGTACATGAAAGTATTTAGATATAAGGAACAATAAACTGGATAGACTCTTGATCTTGATGAGGGATAATCTTCTTAGGAAGGGGATTATTGGATAGTTGTCCCCCCTCAGGTCCCTTTGGGGTGGACAAGTGGTTTTCCTTCTTCTTTGTCTCCTTGGTCTTCTTTGTCTTCTTTTTGGATCTACCCAACCCTCGCTATCCTCGATCTAAATCCTCATCCAGTAATAGTATTTGTCCTTAAACTCAAGCAACCACCTACTGCCTCGAGCGAGTAGATAAGAGAAGTTAATTGGCTTTTTATCGGCTATTTTATCTGTTGTTAATCTAATTTGAATTAAGTTCTCGGATAAGGCAGGATTTGAGAAGCGTTTCATGGCATAACTTTTGTTCAGGAACCCTAGGGTTCCATAAGTCAATGCTAAGAGCAATCTCCTCACCTTCGTAGGTAAGGCCCGAGGGATCAGGTGTTCTGATCCGGGCTGAGTTCTGGAGGGAAATGCTCTCTCAATCCCTTCGGCCAAAGGAAAAGAGTTGAGATCTCCCTCACGGATCACCGGTACCCTATAGGATCAGCTGGGCAGCTTGTCCGTCTTCTTCTCCGAGGTCAGTCGTCAGCATCTGGATACTTCGACTTCAGGGTGAACATCAGCCCTCAACAGCCAAATTCAGGACTTTTTATACACTTCAGTCCCCCCTCTCTACTGGAGGGGGGAAAAAACCTTGTTCTCATTGGTCGCTTTCAGTGCGTGTTCAGGCAGGACTGATGAAGTCCTGGCTGCGAGTTATCTCTCTTTGTTATTTCCTTATTTGGTAATAAAACCTTTCTGCTCGAAGCTTCTGGCGTGTTGCTAAGCATAGGACGAACACTTAACCACAGATTGTTTACACACTTGTTCCAGTTCCTCATTTGAAAGTCACATCAGATTCATCATACATTTGTTAGACTCATAGTACATTTAAACACATGATTCAATTATTAAAAAAGGATCATTACAAAACAAGTTTAACAACCCCTTATTCATTGTATGTTTATCAAAGGATCACATGATTATATTTTTTATTCAAAGTAGAAACCATCTCTTCTTTCTCATTGTCCTTTCTCCGCTTCTCTGCTGTTATGACATGCTCTGTGTTTGCCCCTTTTTCTGATGTTAGCAATAAACCCTCCGTTCCCATGGGACATATCTAAGTTTCCATGGGATCTTTATCTGAGATAAACATAAATCAACCTTAGTTATATACTAATTTTACTTTTATTGCAGCCAGCTTCTGGCCAGGTACCTCTTTATGATCCCATAAAAAGTGGTTGTCTGGACAACACTTCCTTCAACTGAAACTTGGTTCATGTGAATCTAGGCCTATTCAGCTTCTCATAAGGGCTGGATCCAATTATTAAAATCAAGGTTGATTGACAACATACTTTGTTCGAGTAATTAAGTACATTTTTCATGTATCTGTATTTTACTTAAGTAGAGTTAAACATGAGTAATTTCTACTTTTACTCCACAACATTTTACATGGAGTACCTGTACTTTCTACTACACAACATTTCTATAATGCGTTGTGTTACAAGTTACATTCACGTTGTTTTTTTATTAGTTTGATTAGTTTGAAAGTAACCAATGGTGAGAGGGGAGTTGGTCCATTGAATCACTGCAAAGTGGACAGGTAACTTAGACCTGCCTTCAAGAAGAGCTGGACCAGTGACGTATATTCTAGTATAAATGTCATTGAGCTGGAGGCACCCACAGCACCACTATCACATCCAAAATGGACTCCACCACAGAGAGTCAGCCAGAAGATATGTGCCACCCATGGCCTTATTGAAAGACTATTGAAAAACTATTGAAAAACTGTTCAGTACAGCAGGACAGATTCTCTCTCTCAAAAGAGCCAGACTGGACTCAGAAAATTAAAAAAAAAAACTTCTTGAACAAGACATTTTTGCTGTAATATTAAAATGTGTCAGTTCATGATGTTAGGACAGGAGACAAGAGATGTCTCCAAATGTCTCGACACTCAGGTCCAAGTTTTGAAAATGGTGTCAGGAAGTTTAAATAGTGTTTACTATTGACCCATTACAAGGTTGACTAGACAGTATTTGAACTAGAGTTGGTGACAAACTGGAGTTGAAATGATCAGTGCATGTTCCTTTGTTAGGTCTAATGCTCCTTTTTTCAGGCAGCCAACTTTTACTTAAATGTGTTTACTGCAGTTTAAATGACACATTGATTCTGCTTTGTGTTAAATAAAAACTTTCATAGGTATAACCATTTCTCTTTCTTATGTAGTGATACAAGCCTTCATCTCTCTGAAACATTTTTCACTGAAACTGAGTGAAACACAGAACACTGACTTTATTTTAATTTGAATCTAGAACACAAATCAATCAGAAGAGACTTCTTTCAATTTGTGTTAATAACCTTGTGTTAAGTAAACATTATTGAATTCAATGTTTGATATTCAAAGACTAATTCAAACTGTTTAATTCAAACTGAAAATACATGTTATTTCAAATGTTGATCATGATGCATTTTTCTTCTGAAATCTGCAGTGAAGATACAGTGACACTGTTTATCTCATTCAGTCTGAATCAAGGACACTAAGCACTTCAACAAGAGACTCTTTTCACTCTTTATTTTTGTCCTAATTAATAATCAGAGAATAATCTCTGGTTTTGTTATATCATCAGTAAGGTTTCAAATGTGATGCTGTAATGACATTGTTTTAATCAAAATGACAGGTCAAACGTGTTTGTTAAAATGTTAAGACAGTTTTAATAATTTTATCATAAATGCTGGCATCTTAAACTAACATTTTAATCCTTCCTTTCTGACATGATCTAACACTTGACCTCTTCCTCTGCACCTCCACATTCACGCCTCCTCACGGTGCCACTAGCCAATCGGGAAGGACTACGTTTCTGGGTCAAGCTCTCAGTAAAAACCCTAACTTCCTGCTTTTCTTCAGTTGCTGTGAGGAAGTTGACATGAAATGACTTTCTCTTTAAGCTGGGGAACTCTGACCAAACGCTAAAGGTCTAGTTAAATAGCCAGAGTTAACAGCAAGACTGCTGTTAACTCACCTGAGCTTTAAAGCTCCACTAGAATGAATTTTCCTATCAAGGAATACTTTTATCTTGAAAAATTAACCGGACTACCGTTACTTCAGTGGATCAAAGGCGGACGTGAGAAGTTGCAAATGTAAACAAACTGACCTCCTCGGACTTCAAGGACCGATCCGTTCTTGGCAGACCGTCAAAGGTAACGAGTTGCTGATTGTTTACTCACCGGACCTACGTCTAGCTGGAGATCGCACGGAGAACATGCCATGTTTTGCCATGTCATTTTTGTCTGTTAATTGGTACTTTTACTTAAGTACATTGAGTATTTTCTCCACCACTGGTGTTTTGTCCATGAGAACACTCGTATTTGGTCTTTGATGTGACATTACACATCAGATAAGAAAATAAAAGGGCTTTTTTCCAAAGCTGCAGCTGAAACTGCTTGAAATCTCACAAATACTACATTTAAAAAAACAGTTTGCATTACCTTTCAAGGTTTGACACAGAACAGAGGTATTTATGTCTTTATCATATTTTATGGGATACTCAGTTTGAAAAAATGATGAGTGTTGGACTTTAAAAAAAGCCATATTCTGATGATAACATCAATAAATGAGAAGAAAGGGTTATGAAGAACTTTTTTTTTTTCAATGTTTTGCTCATTTTAAAAAGAAAATCTTCCCAGGGTTTAATTTGTCAGACTAAACCAAACAATGTGTGACGGTGCGGTAAGAGGTTGGAGAAGGAGTTAGCAGTGATAGTTAGCCACTCTAACCCGAAGCAACAGGACACACATTGAATTATTCCACACCTCCAATTTATTAAACTTCGTCCGTGCAACGCCAGTTCTCCACAGTACTAAACATTATATTTTCATATATGAGGAAATAATGCTAGCTCTCTTTCAGTTTGGTCTCTCGGTGCAACATACTTGCTATGGGAATTGCGCCCCCGCGCGATTACCTGAAGGAATACATTCACGCCTTTTACGGCAGGGGGCGCCTTTTAGGTACTTAAGCGACTGACGCCCCTCCAACTGTCTCTTTTTTGCCCTTCACCTCGCAAAACCTGAACTACCTCTCTTCGCGGGACTTCTCTGCTGCTCCATCGCTCAACCTGAGGTGAGCTCGCTCCTTGCACAGAGCGCACAAAGAATTTTTCCCTGCGTACTGCGGGACTAGCGAAAGCTAGTCCAACACATTTCTATAACCTTGAAGTTTTACGCCACAACCGCTACCCCGGCTAACATCCTAGCGGGCTAGCCAGCGAAAGCGACACAACGGAGGAGACACTTGAACAACGAAGAAAAAGGATTCTGGAAGGTCTCGCTCGCCTTATTTCGGACATGCCTCCGGAGAAAGGAAAGCGAAAGACAAAACTTCAAAGGAAAACAAGCGGGACAGCGAGTCCAAACTCGCGCGCCTGTCCCAGCGGCTGTGGATTTGCCCTCGCAGCGACGGACACCCATGAGGCCTGTCCAGTTTGCCTGGGTATATTTCATGCAAGACAAGCTCTGGACGTGCCTGATTCTTGCCCACACTGCAGCCAGATGCTGGATGCGGTGCTACGGCATCGGGTGGACCTCGTGGCTAAGGCCATGGGAAGCTCAGATGGTCCACAGGACCCAGACACCACGGAGAACCTCACTCCGACCCCAGAGCTCGAACACATGGCTCTACACGACAGCACGCGCGTCGAATAGGGCGACAGCCCTGACCCGCTTGCTCCCATGGTGGACCTAACAGTCGAGTTCGACACCAGAGGCATGATGAATGAAGACGAGATCTCCATCTTAGCCTCGGGCGAATTTTCAGCGGAGGAACCAGAACTCGAAATCGAGGATCCGGGAGAGCACCTCCCCAGGACCCCGATACTTGCGCTCTCTGAAACGGACTTCTCCATCCCGGCCCTGTTCGACCTGTGCCACAGAGCAACGGCCGCGCTGAACATCCCCTGGCCGGAACCCCCGCCTCGCCAACAGGTCACGAGGCTGGCGGGGAACTATTTTTATTCAAAACAGCAGGCTGCAACGAGGCAAAGGATGCCCGTGTTCCCCGACTTCCTTACGGAACTAACCCACACCTGGCCTTAGCCACGAGCGCCCATGCTCCTTCCTCTCTCACAATTCCTCGACGTGGAAGGCATGGATCAGGTGGGAATAGCCAACGCACCTCAGATTGAGGACACGCTGGGATCCCACCTAGCTCCCAAGTCATCAGGAACAAAACCGACTCTCTCCAGCAAAGCTTGCAGAGCCTTAGCGTCGCTTCTCGAGAAGTGCTACTGAGCTCAAGGACTCGCGGCGTGCGCCATGTACGCGTCCGCGATGATGCAGGCTTACCTCGCAGAAAAAC